>OX439038.1:58548812-58692020 GCA_949317995.1 Acholoe squamosa | reverse complement strand
AAATTGTTTTGTCTCCTCTTCAAATATCAAAATAACAATGCTACTTACAGAGACTATTTAACAAAAAATTCGCCATCGTTATACTCGTGACAGATGATGAAAATCTCGAGGCCATCCGCCCGCTGTTCTAGATTCTAGTGGCTCTATTAATAAAATCCCCCTGCAGTCCTATGACTGCAGTAAATAATAACTTTGACGGAGATCACCAGCTTAAATCCTGATACAGAAACCATAATGGCTCGATATCGAGTGTACACTCTGAGGTGTTCATTCTGAGGGGTATGCTCTGAAGTGTACATTTTGAGGGTCAGTGTAATTACATATATAGGGAGTGATCATTTTTTATCTAAAGGCGGGGGGGGGGGGAAGTGGAACACAAATTTTGGAATTTCATCAAGGAGCGGCCTAAAAAATTTTCGCGCATCGGTTTGGATGCAATCTTGGACTCATACAAAACATTGGCATTTGGGATTAACAGTAAACCAAATAATCATTTGGGATTAATAGTAAACCAAATAATCATACTCCAAGTCATGCATCAACTATATATAATTAAAGGGCTAAGAATATTATCCCTATGTCGTAGAACTACTTTTGTCAAAAATGTCTTTGCATCGAGGCTATTGCCTTTTTTATTTAAGGACAATTATGAGCTTGAACCACGTATGAAAAGCTGTTCGGATCTAATTGGAAATTCGATGGTCGCATCAAGTGAGGCAACAGTCTAGGTTCCAATCCAGCATTGTGCAAGTTACAAAGACGTTTAGGCTATATTTAGGGCTTGTAATCAAATTTTTGAACTGACAGAATTGATTTAAATAAGAATATACCCAGGTAGCACACACAAATTTGCTGATTTGGGACTGATGCATGGGGCCAACATTGGCTGCCCATCGGGCCTATGTAGGCCCAACCAGTAGCATTTGCCACCCAAATGCCAACATTGGCCCAACGTAGGCAGGACATCAGCAAACAGTCGGCCCCTGGCTGACCATTTGCCGAAGCTGATGTTTACCAACCAAAAGCTACCATTGGGCCTATGTTGGCAGTTGGTTGGCACCGTTGGACCTATGCAGACAGGATGGTCAACCTATGTAAAGCTGATGGTTAGGCCAACGTCAGCCAAACATTACACCAATGTATCTGTGCTACCTGTGTAGCAATAGAAATATCGTTCAGAGTTATTTATAAGTGTTCTCATGACTGAAATAGAAAGATAAAATAAATGGGGGGTCAATTAACCAATTTGAATAGGAGGGGTCAATTGACCAAACTGGAGAGTGGATTCAATTGACCAACATGGAGGGAAGTGGGGGGATAAATAGATCAGGAGGGGGGGGCGTAAAAATGCTAAAATTAGGGTAAATATTTTACACCCCCACCACCGAGGGAGCATCTAAAGATTTTCATGTCCCCCCCCAAATCCACCACCCCATGTTGATAAATTTCCTCCTCCTCTTAATAAATAATGACAACTCCCTTTTTCACAGTGGGGGGGATGTTGATTTTTTCACATACGCTACCAAAATTACATTAGTTACTTAAAGATGATCATATCTATTACTGATAAACTACAAATTTTGAGCTGTCTACAAATGAAATAATGTCACACTTGACACAAAGATTCATACCGCTACAGTTCCTGAGGAATGTGCCGGGACACAATTTAACGGTTTCATATGAGATTTCATCTGAATCTAACTCTAGTTCTACTACAGGAATCACAATATGCTGATCTCAAAGAACTAACCCGGAAGAGAAAAATTGGATCCCATAGAAATAATTAGAATAGCTTTTATTGTTAGTGGATTATTTGTTTCAGTAGTTTTGATTTCAGTGACTGGTTGAGGACCACCTGTCTTCTATTTTAATAATGCCACCACAAGATTTATTTTAAACATGCTGCCTAGCCTGTGTTTCCCATTATATAGGTGCACAACTAAGTAAAATTATATAATCACAAACAGGAACCTATATCAGAACTGCCTACTCTTTTTCAAACATTCTACATAGTTGTGACAATATTTCCTACAGGAAATAGGAATAAATTTAAAATTGTTTACATGACTCCACTTCTTTTACAAGTTGACACTTCTAGAATAATATCCTAAGCGATTTAACTATGAATACTTGGGCATTAAAATGAAGGGTCCTCAAAAAGGACAATTTAAAGTAGCTTATTTCCAGCAATCTATGTACCGACTTAGTTCATAGGATTATGAAAGCAGGTTTTCCTTAAAAAACTAGGACATCGACAGAAATACATACACAAAAACAAAAAAATTACTACTTACATTCACTTCAATATCAGCAAAACTAAAACTGTAATACACACAGACCAGAACAGAGTCGATCATACTCTATAAACACAGGAACAACTGTAAAGAAAAATACACAAATAATTACATCTTTAAGCTCACCAAACAGTGAAGCCAGACCCTGACATCATATACAGAATAGCATTTTCTCTCAGATATACCAATCCACATTAAAAAACACACACTAAATTTAGACCTGAAACTATGAATGTTGATTGAAAAACAGGATTTTTTTTACCAAAAGTTCTACATCTGTTACAAACAGCACATAATATTTTATCATACTAAAATCTAAATAGAAGACAACAAATTTAAAAATTAAATTTTTTTTGAAAGGATATGATTAAAAAATAAAATATTTTTCTTACCTTAAAAATGATGCACATAGATACCATCCTCTTAAATCTGTTTCTCTTCTTACTCCCGATATTGCCTCCTCTTCTACCTCCCCTCCCCCACCCCGTCCACAAAAAACTGAGACCAAGACACTCCAACATAAAACACATACATATTGTAAAATACTAAAAAAAAACAGAAAATGTTTTGATATCCATACAATAAGTTGTATCATGATAGGATATGATATAATGAGATTCCATGAAAGAACATAGAAAGAATAACAGGATACACTCAAGAATTTCAAATCAAACAATTGAGACTTGCATGATAAGAAAAAACTGAAAATATTGGTTTTATATCAAGGACAAAATTTGAAAAACATAAATCAATTATTGTCCCTTTTTTCGTAGTTATGAAATTTACTTTTTGATGAACACTGAACATCGCTTCAATTCTTTTAACATAATTACTATGATTTTCATTTAAAAAATTAATATTAAAATCTCCTATTAATATATTTTTACCAGAAGAATCTTTATATGCTTCAAAATTCTGATCTAATAAATTTAAAAAATCAGGAATACTTGTATTAGGACGTCGATATACAAACAAAATAGAATAAAACTCTTCATCATAATGAACTTGAAGACTAATAATCTGACATAAATCATTTTTCAATATTCCTGAATCAACAACATGAAGAGTATTTTTATAATACAAAACTACACCAATATAAGATCTCTCCTTTTGGTTTTCACATGATATCATTATATCAGAAAATCCATTCAAATGATATGATATTTCTTCTCCTACCTTAATTCTTGTTTCAGAAAAAAATAACAAATCTGCACCCATCATATGCTGATCCTGTTTTACATGAGGAAATTTAGAAAACAAAGACTGGCTGTTGTGAGCAATAATATTGAAGTGAGTAGGATTCTTATATGTAGGAGAGTAAGACAAAACCAATTTCCTAGTTTTCCTTAATCTGGCCATCTCAATTGAACAGCGTTTATCTACTTTGATTTTGTCAGGTTGAAAACTAATGAAATATAATTCCGAAATATTTGTGACTCGACTACAAGCTACATAGTACATCTGAGGACGAACATTGAGTTTCATATCTACAACAATACCCTTCATAGTATCACCCTGACTTTTGTATACTGTCTTTCCAAGAGCAGGTCTTATTGGAAATTGAGAACGTAAAATATCAACACTATATTTTTTCAACCAAAAATTTCTTGTCACTGCAAAAAGAGGAATCCACATATCCTTGATATCACGAGAACGCAAAAACATATATTTTTTCTTTCTTTTTAAACCACATTCTGGATACTGACACTCTATCCACAATACAGCTGGTTTCTTAAAACCTGGCTCAAACTGAATTTTACGTAGATAACAACCAGTTCCATTCACTAAGCCATCATCTACAGCTAAATTAACAGAAATTTCATAATAAAGTCCTATGCCTAATTCTAAATTAGTAGCTAAATTCGCAGTAGAACTGAAATCTGTAGGAACATTTGCTTTTATTTTCTTTACTTTGTCCTTATTTGAAACTCCAACAACACTATCATTGGCTACTATTATCATTTTCTGAGTTATACAACGATTATATATAGTTGAATTATGATGATCTACTTGAGCATTTCTAGTAAAAATATGAGGTAAATTACGAACAACCGGATCATTTCGAACCACTGTCCTACTTTCTAACAAGGATAGATCTTCAGGTTCCTTTATTCCTACCCTTAAACGATTAAGGATTTCAGCAAATTTCTTATCACCTTGCTGTCGAACGATAACATTCAACTCATAACACAAAAATTCACTCCTCCAAGTGTTATCAGGTAATATCTTCTTAGAATCTTTCTTATCCACATTATCAAAAACAAAAGTATCTTTCACAGGAGCTAATTGATAAATATCTCCAAACGCAATCACATGAACACCACCAAAACTTTTCTTACAACCCATTACCTCTTGGAGACGTAAATCTATAATATTTAATATTTCTCGTCCTATCATAGAAATTTCATCAATGAGCAAAACTTTTAAATTCCTATATAAATTTTCATAATTAGTTCGTTTCTCATCTGAAAGAGGTATATAGGTCCCACAATCTCGTTGTATTCCGAAAGCTGAATGAACAGTCGAACCTGAAACTAAAAAAGCTGCCTTACCAGTAGGTGCTACAACTAAAACAGAAAGTACATCTGGCACATGATCTTCAGACAAATTATAAAAACGTAAAGCACTATGACAAATAGCTTTTAGAACAACAGATTTCCCGACTCCAGCTCCACCAGTCAGAAAAACACGAAGAGGTTCTTCAGCGCACATAATATGCGTCATAACATGATTATAAATTTCCCGTTGTTCTGTATTCAATCTAGACACATTATTCAAAAGAGTCTCAAAAGGCCACATATTCTCTATGATAGAAGGTAAAGTAAGGACTGATTCAGTTGATTGTTTTTCATGTCTTTCTATGAATTCAACAGGTTGAACACCATCAGGAGGCTGATAAAAACCATCAGCATTTACATCTTGACTACCTTCTTCTGCATCATTTTCATCACCTTGTAGAATATTAGCACCAATTTCTTCTAATTTACGTCTCTGTATATCCTGTTCATCTTGAATCTTCTCAATATTATGAAGAATATCTCCTAAAGCATAATGATCAAAATATTTAGCCCGTTCTAACATTTTATCCTTTTCATCCTTTCCAAAATTATCATATATTTCCTTGAAATTTATACCTTCTTCAGGAACTGTTTCAACTCGCCAAGGCTTATACAACATTATTAAAGTCCTAAAATATTCTTGTGTTTCTGTGTTTGGATTAAAAGTATTAAAAGACAAAATAGCTCTTTTTGTACGTTTCTTGTAAATCTTGTTTTCTGTAACTGCTATTATCAATTTATTTTTTTTTAACTCTGAAAAATTTTTCCCCCCTCGTTTACTCTCTACTATTGAACTAACAAACTCAGCAAAACAGTAATCTTCTAACTCTTTCGGCCTATTTATATATTTCGTTTGATTATCATCTGTATACACATCTATCGAATCACTGTCTAACATAATCAAATCAGATTGTTTTTTTAAGATCCTAATTCTACTACTTGGAGGCCTTGTGTTAACATATTTTACTTCCCTTGATTTTTTAGTAATCGGCATACCCAATAAGATATAAACTGCCTCCTGTGCACTTACTTCTGTAGTATAAATGAAAGCTTTTGCAATAGCTCTGAGTTGTTCCTGTACAGTAGAATTATTACTTTGTGATTCTCGCATAATGTCACTCAATAATAAACTAAGGCCTCTGTCTACTTTATTAATATAGTTAAGAATATACATGGCACAAGCATAAGGATTCAAAACAAATTGAATATCATGATTGGCACACCAAACATCAAGCAGTTTTCTCATATAAGGATTAACTCTGACTTCTCTAGTATTTCTTTTCAAAAACACTTTTGCATCTGTTAATTCTGATCTGATAACTGTTAAATACTCTTCATAACTTATATAAAAAGCAGCCAGCATATCATCTATAGAACCTTCCTGACATTCTTCAGTGTCTAAATATATTTTAATATCCCAATACAAACTCTTGAACAATATTTCTGAATTTTGAATTTCATCATCAGTCAATGGATCCAAAATAATAGTTTCTTTCATAGGTGGGATAGGAAAACCAAATCTACAAAGATTTTTGTTTTTCTTACATGTTTTTGAATGAGAATGAATTTGATATTTAACATAGGCTTCTTGAACAGGAGATACATCTAAACTACATGATATTTTGTCATCTATGAAAGCTACTATATCTGCATAATTTTTAGGATCATCAGGTTTAGGTGCATCTGCAACCCACACTAAAAAATGTGAATGTGGAGAACCACGATGTTGGAATTCTATACGATAGAAATATTCAACTACATGTCCTAGTATTTCACCCTTGCCACATAAAACTGTATGCAAAAATATCTCAAACCTATGATTGAAATACCTAGAACATGTCACCGGATCATTTTTTATCAAACGACATTTTTCCTGCCAACTCATATTGGTTAATTCTTCATCAGAATATTCCTTATCATCCTGTAACTTCCCTAAACATCTTAACAAATCAAGCCACTTGAAATCGGCAGCAGACAATGAAATAAAAAAGGTAGGTATTCCAAGTTGACGAATCATAGCTAACAATTGTTTCTTAGAATTCTGCAAGTACATGGGGCTATTCCTTAATTTATTATAATAAAAGAAACCCTTGTTATATCTTGTCATCTCAAGACGGTTTTCTATATTCGAAACATGACCCGCTGTATACGGATTTTTGCAGTTTTGTGTTCGGACAACAAAATTACATGCATTTCGAGCAGTTATCATCTGATTTCTCTTATACTTAAAAAGCAAATTTGATATACATTGAGCAAATCTTCTATCGACATTACGTAATTCAAACTTGCACCGGTCTACATACCGCATCAAAGGAAATTCACTGTATGGATTATCTCCAGCATATAAACCTGGATAACCCAAAAACTCTGCTTCTGAATCATACAATAAATTAAGAGGAGAACTATCTTCACCAGGTGCAATTTCCAAAACATAATCTGCAGTAGGTCCTTCCAATAATGTTTCTGTTTCTATATCCTGGTTTGCTTCGACCTCACAAAAACTATCTGTATCTGAATCGGAATCACTAGACACAGAACCTGACCTACCAGGACTACTTACTTCAATTAATTCTTCTTCAATGTTACGTTCTAATACTGGATTTTTTTTCATATCCTCTATAGTTTTACTCAACCAATCAGTATCTATAACGAAACCCTCAGTCTGATACAAGGAACTATTCTGTAACAACCATTTCAACGCTTGTAAAACTAAAAGAGGCCTTATGTTCTTACTCATGTACACAGATTTATATTCTATCTTTTTTTTCAACTTAACAGGAACAACTCCAGCTTCATTTATATACCGAGGAAGTTGTGTCACTGTTGGATTAATATTCACTGGAACATTTATAACAGACCCTTCCAAAGCAAACTGTTGTCCTTTGGGAAGAGCACGTACCCTCATAAAAAAAATACGGCCTGCTATCAACATCGATTCTTCCGCATTCAGATTCAATTCGGGTGGTATAGGGGGTAAAACAAAACCCTTTTGGGGACATATACGAGGTAAAGTTTTGTTATAAAGATTACGTCGACAAGTACCACACACATAATATATTTCTTCTGAATCAAGTTCAACACCCGTCAACAAATTGAAATTATTACACAAAGTAGAATTCATTTTCACTACTTGTGTTCTAAACCATAACTGATTACAAAAAACACATACATTATCGGGTCCACCGAGGCCAAAATTTCTGAAAATCTGAATATCTTTTTCGGGTAATCCCATTGTATTTAAATTTCGTAACCCTCCAATATTTTCTACATCTTCATCATCCATATCACCATTATCATCTTCATATAAATTCTCTATTTCTATTTCTAAAGCACGTAAATTTTCATCAACAGTACCATCTTGTTTAACAGGAAGAGGCTCAGGAGGTAAATCAGAATAAAAAATACATTTATCTGGAAGCTTATTAAAAGAATCAATATGCTTATCACAAGTACGACAAACCCTTGTACTCTTATCAGTGAATAATTTTTTATTTAGCAAAATTTCTGCCTTACTCTTCACATCGGATGTTAAGACTTTAGTGAAACCTTTTTTATAATTATTCAAACAAATTACACACTGCAATTTGTCATCTGGTGTTTCTAAGTCTTTTTTGTAAAGAAAATTACACTTCTGAGGCAATTTTCCTTTCTTCACAATACTCATACGACATGTACAACAAACTAAAGGACAATCATTAAGGACTAATTTTCGACCCAATATTTCTTCACACTTCAAAACTACATCCTCTGTCAAAGGTTTCAATGTCTTTCGAGCTAAAACTTTTAAACAAATATTACAAACCAACTTATTTGTATTCTTCTTTTCTTTTGGTTCACAAACTTTGAAATAATGTTTTACATCTCCTAAACTTGTTTTATTGTCATCTGACTTCTTCTCATTCTTATAACTAGACTGAGATCCTAATTCAGCACTTGAACAACCTTCTATTGCACAATTTTTTTCTCTGTTCAGTCTATCATCACTACGAACCAAAACTGATTCAGATTGAATACCTGACAGATCATCCAAATAAGATTTAACTTCATCAACACTACATCCTGTTTCAGAAAGTTGTTTGACATGACCAGGATGAATTGTTTCAGTGCCATTTTTCCTCACACTTTTTTCCTCTTTTGCCACAAAATCAATATTCTTTCTTTCAAGATTGGACAGAGAGGGCCAGTTTTCATTATACGTATTTGTATCTATAATATTACCAGTCCTTCGAACTATTGTAGGAACAAATCTCTGAGGTGAAATACTCTGCAACATAGGAATTATATCCCTGAAAACTTTCTGTTTTCCAAAACAACTGACATGCACAGAAACAATTTCATATTGTTCTAATGTATTAGGAACATAAAACATTTTAAACAAATAATCTACAAGATCACTAAAACAGTTAAACATAATTATACCAGCAGTACCATTCAGATATGAAACTACATGGCTCGTCTCAGAAAACAAACCATACCTGTTTCTTATATCTGTATCACAGACCACATATGATTCACCGTCTTTACATATAGCTACACTCTTATTCCTATGAGTGAAATGGACACTAGCATCTACACTGAATGCACTTTGTAAAGAAAAAGCAAAATCCATCTTATCTTCATTCAAGAAGCTTACCAAACAACCAGAAGAACGAACACTGTACCGCAAACCCTTAAACACAAGACATTCGGGTAATAGATTAATCATCAAGTATTTCTCATTCAAATGATAACTGATATCTACATACAACTGATGACCATAATTCATGATATCATGTAGATTACTCTTCCTGAGATAACAAGGCCCAAATTTAGCACAATAGACATGAAACATTAGATTGTTTGTCATACCTTGTAGACCTCTCATTTCCAAAGGATACCTTTCACTTGTCATACCCCAGTCAGCATGAATAATTTTCTCACATCGTGCATAATCTATGTTCTCCTTGTCACTCTGCAAACCTAAATCCTCATAAACTAAAGGAATCGAATACACTGCCTTCTTATGAGTCACAAAATCTCGATCCTCATTTTTCATCACTATCTTTCTTTTTCTACCAGAATTATCAACATCTTTGCTTTTCTTAGATGGTAACTTATACAGAGCATGTGGAACAGAATTTTCTATACTAACATCTAAAATACCACCAAAACCTTTCTTTTGTACAAATGACAAACCTTTTGTGTCTTTATTATTGACTACCTTTCCACTCTTCAGATTATTCAGATCAGTTTTGAAATCTATATGTTCACCAGTCCCAACATGAGATCTCAAACCTGATCCTAAATTACAAGACATCTTTTCAGTCATTTCTTCTACACCCAACGCCTCATATGCTTCACTGAAATCCATCCTTACATTTTCCTTGTTTACAGTATCAGAAAAATCATCCAACAAATCTAAATCCAAATGACATCGCTCTTCTAGTTCAACCAAATCTGAACTCTTCTTGACATTGTCATCAGATTCCTGATTAAGAACAGAAGGAGTCGAAAATTTGGAAACATTTTCCAATGCTGCACCACTAACAGAACAAACCTTTTCTGTCTCATTCCTTGTCTTATCAGATAGATCAACTTTCTTAGGAATTTTAAATTTTATCTTATTTGACAATGGCACCTGACTAACAGTTTCAGCTTGTACACATTCAACACCAAAACTGTCTTCTGTAGACAAAGGAAGGGACACATTACTTCTGATAGTATCATCTATATCAGACTTCACACAAGAAATAACATCAGTTACAATATTTCGTCTTATAGTATCGATCCTAGCATAGATGGGTTTAGTCAAACGATACACAACATCAAAATTTTCTTTGACGTCAACAGTTGTTACTTCATACCGTACATCATAATTCGGATTATAATACATAGTGAACAAATAATCCACTAATTCATTCAAACTTCCAAAAGGAATCAATACAGCACTACCATCTTCATGATGAAACCCATTACCATCACGACTATGTGAATCAAACACATAAAAGACACTATCCTCATAAATAAGGGCAGTAGTTAAATTTCCACAACAGAAAAAAGCCTTGTCACTCTTCTGGAACACATTCTCCATACCAATCTTGAAAACATCTCTGTCACTCATAACAGTCATGAGAACTCCAGTAGAATTCAAATTGTACACCTTATTGTGAACAACAATCTCCGTAGGAACTTCACTAACCATGAGATAAGTTTCATTCACAACTACACGTATCTGAGAATACAATTCATCACCATAATCCAAAACAGAATTCAAATGCAAAGATGAAAGTTCAGCTACACAATTTAACTTACAAAAAATAAAAAACATAGCAGAATTCGAAACACATTGTGCTCCTCTATTCCTTTCACAATACCTCACATGACCCTGATGCCAATCTGCCTTCACTAATCTCGACCTTCCAGAATTCATCTTCTGTCTCCAAAAGTGCACAGAAAATCTACTATAGTAAACAAACACAAAGAAAGAAATCTTTATCCTTTTTCACAAAAGTATAAGTCCACTCTGTCGATATAAAAAAAACTAGAAACAAGAACAGTTTTCAGGCATTCACTCGAAAAGTCAAATAGTCAAAGATTCATTCGAAGAATAAGGACTGTGTCCTAATCATACACAGCGTATGATTGAACACAAAAGAAGACTGTAGACCAACAATATCTTTCTATATTGTCAGCCACAAACAAAGACTATATATATATATATATAATATATATATGGATATATATACAGAGACTAAGACACGGTCACTCTTTGAGAACTGAAAAGCCAATAATCCTACACATGTGCTCGACACAACGACACACATGAGACTGCCGATTTGAACCCAAAAAAAACCGCACACGACCCAACCACGTGCTAACAGAGGTAGACTGGGACACAAGCTGTCAAACCAGTTTACACTCACACAGCATACCAATTGCCACATGGCACAGACATCCAGACGCCATACACACCATGAGAAGATATACTTGGGTAACTGGAGTTACCCGCACTAACATCACGGATTTGAGGTATATAACATAGAAACCATTTATGAACTAATACAGTAATGCTAGGAGCAGTCAGGAATTCTTTCCAGAATTATCTATACATTAACTATAATCATACAAAACACCATGAAATACAACAAGATAATAACTGCATGAAAAATAAAATCTTAAACCCACAAATCTTCCTGCCCCTCCAACAACTTTGGAGGAATCTCATTGACCAGTCAGATCTCCTACTATACCCAATATCAGATCCGCTGACGTGCCCCCTGACTGTAAGAGTATAATCTCCCAAATGAATTGCTTTCAAGAAAACAATAACAGTCCCTAATTTAAGAACCATTAATCTAATTCAAGAGTGTATGACACTCTTCAGTCCATTATGGTCATATAATAGCCCTAGATCGTCTATGGTATAAATGGACTGCCTTCCACCAATAAGTCTAATGTCATTTACTGTCCATTGAAACAGGTTCTGATTTTTTGTCCTGATGAGAAGTCAACTGACTGAAACTACATTGAAATGAGAAAGAAGAAACTCTTCATATTGTGCAGCCACTGGTTTAACACAGGAGAGCTTTCCAGCTACCACTTCTGTTCGGTTAATTGTAGTTACCAAACTAAATGTATGCACAGCGACAGAAACATCAAACTGATACGCCACTACGAACCTACACAACCTGCCCACATCCCCTCTCTATGAACGCCGCGCGCACCTATCTTGACCACCTATCATTGACACCAATTTAATAGCCTGGAAAGATCCCTACCTTCTAAAAGATTTTTAGACCTAACGTTACCCTCTTTGATGTACATGATGATATTCTGAAAGTTACATATATGAAAACCCGAAAACTTATACATACAATAACATACAGTACAGACTCAAAAAGATAAAATCAGCCAAATGTTAGTGTATGAGAAAAGAACAAGGAACATGTGCTGTCTGACAAACAACCACTACACAGGACCCACCGCCTCCACCAAAACCCACCCGCTCACCCTCTCCTAACCCTCCACTACCCCCCCTCCCCCTCTCCTAACCCTCCACTACCCCCCTCCCCCACCCACCTGAGGACTCCCCAGCGTACGCTCCTATACCTTGACCACTGACACCAGCCCACCCGTCCACTCCTAACCCTCCACCAGCAACACCCACCTGCCCCCCGACACGCGACATACCAGACCACCAGAGGAGATTCACAGCGCTCCGTCACCTTATGGTAATACGGTAATCTCTCGCGTAGAAAGCGCAGCCCTGGGATTTGCAGTATTTGTTAACAAGTTAAAGATAAAACAGGTTCAAACCAAATTTGTTACTTGTTCATATCATACCCACCCATTGATTATCTACGCTCACACTGTTAAAACAGGGAAATAGGCCCGTCTTCTAGAAACATGACATGCTGAGATACCAGTAGTTTGTACTAAATATAGAGAATATAGAATGACATACAACACCAGGTGGCAGCACACACTATGACAGGATTATTGATTATAATGCCGCGTGGAATCTTTGTTCTGTTATTCATATGAGGATATGGACTTATATTAGGTATGACATGTAAAAAAAAAAAAAAAATAACCCATAACTAACACATCCTAAACCCGAATAAACCATTCTATACTCACATCTCATATCAACTCAAACCTTAAACAATCATGACACTTTGGTCCCCCTCTACACGCCACTCTCCACACACCCACCCACACGTCGTCACCCCGCATAGAGCCGCCAACTACCCACCCAACTATAGACACATTACCGTGACCACAAACTCTCCCAAAGAGAAAAACGAAAGACCCCCCAACACCCACCCACCCACGACAGAACCGCCCCATAAGAAATATACGGATATTCTTGGCCATAGAGCAAGTGAGAGTATAGAACCGAGGTGCGATGGATACAGTGGTTCTCAATGGGAAGGTAGAGCGTAGGGCAAAGTCTATGGGCCGATGCAGTTGTAATATGACCACTTCCGCTGAAGCAGCGGAAAGTGGTCAATTAACGTTTTCTATATATGCTAGAATGTTAGTTTTATAAAAACATTGTGCGATATTAGTCCTTCAGTTTTACTTGTAATACAGTAAACTCTATTCTCCTTTTTGACAAAGGATCTTGAAAATATAATAGTTCCATCCATGTATAAGTTTCAATGAGAGTTCATTTAATTTCTATGGTCGATATTGGAAGTTCTTGTTTTGGACAGGAGTACTGATAAACTTTTATTATTTTTGGTCGACATTGAGAGGACCACTTTGCATGTTTTTCAGCTATGTCCACCTGCCTCATTTTATTCAATTAAAAATATGTACATTTGTAGCTGGTATGCATCTATATGTAAGAATGTAAATATTCTAACAGTTTCTAGACACAGGAAAACATTTAGTAACATTGTTGGGAAAATAAAGTATAGATGTGTTAAAAATCCAAGTTTATAGTCATCCCCCTCTTATTCTAAGTTGTATCCCGATAAGCGTATGAGGTATAATATAGAAGACGCAGTGTGCCGCCACTGCGCCTTGGGCTGCCTTGAGGCGATCCCGTAAAGTTTACTCCTCCAGGCCAGTCTTCCATCCCACCATGTCTTGTTTCTGTTCACCCTGGTCCCAGCACTCGCCAACCTAATGTTTGGATTGCTTATAATATACTACTATGGGAAAAGATGTGATCAGAGATGGTTGGTGGAAACGAGACCCTCCGAAAGCAATCAAATTCCGAAAAGATGTGAATATAATGGAGGGTTACAGCTAACCTATGTGTTCATACCTTAAAATAATGATGGTAGGCTAATCTCTGACATCTTTTCCACTCGTTCCTCTACTACCGGTAGTATACATTATGGCTGGATGGCTACTGTATACTTTTTGTGGTACAGATTGAGAAGCGACCCCTCCACCATATGTATATTACACGATGAACACAGTTATCAAAGGTTAACACTGTAGTTTCGTGAAAATGCAGTAATGGCACCCCTTTATAGAACAGAAAAACTATCTTTTAAAGACCAGAAGAGTAGCGGCCAGAATATTCTCTTCAAAAGTTTAGGTACATGTATCTATACATGTAGATTTTCAAATGACCTTATGAATAATTATCATAAATGTTAATAAACAACTTGAATGGATGATAAATCTTCTTTGGAACAATTTACTGGTTAGCTGTAAAATCATGTTACGGCTGAATGATGTACTGTAGTACACCTTGTGTATAAGGTAATCAGAGGTAATCTTTCTTGATCCTCGTATAAGCCACGCTTTATACAGAGAGTACCATTGCATGGTAGATATATTGATAGCCTGCTGTAAATTGGGTTATTTAGAATTAAGTGATGTTCCAGCCTGAGGATTCAGGGAAAGGAGCACCCAGTCAGAATGCAGGGTAATTATGATTTATTAACATTCTATAAGCTCATTAATTTATCTCTGTAAATATACTGTTCTTGTTGATACAAGGACTCTCCTGAGTATTGTCTTGTTTATTGTCGATATAGGAGGTTTACGCATTATGAAAATGGTGATTTCATTATCCTCTTGTTATGCTCACTTAAGACAAAGATTAATGTTTTCTATATATGCTAGAATGTTAGTTTTATAAAAACGTGCGATATTACTCCTTAAGTTTTACTTGTAATACAGTAAACTCTATTCTCCTTTTTGACAAAGGATCTTGAAAATATAATAGTTCCATCCATGTATAAGTTTCAATGAGAGTTCATTTAATTTCTATGGTCGATATTGGAAGTTCTTGTTTTGGACAGGAGTACTGATAAACTTTTATTATTTTTGGTCGACATTGAGAGGACCACTTTGCATGTTTTTCAGCTATGTCCACCTGCCTCATTTTATTCAATTAAAAATATGTACATTTGTAGCTGGTATGCATCTATATGTAAGAATGTAAATATTCTAACAGTTTCTAGACACAGGAAAACATTTAGTAACATTGTTGGGAAAATAAAGTATAGATGTGTTAAAAATCTGAGTTTGTAGTCATCCCCCTCTTATTCTCAGTTGTATCCCGATTAGCGTATGAGGTATAATATAGAAGACGCAGTGTGCCGCCACTGCGCCTTGGGCTGCCTTGAGGCGATCCCATAAAGTTTACTCCTCCAGGCCAGTCTTCCATCCCACCATGTCTTGTTTCTGTTCACCCTGGTCACAGCACTCGCCAACCTAATGTTTGGATTGCTTATAATATACTACTATGGGAAAAGATGTGATCAGAGATGGTTGGTGGAAACGAGACCCTCCGAAAGCAATCAAATTCCGAAAAGATGTGAATATAATGGAGGGTTACAGCTAACCTATGTGTTCATACCTTAAAGCTGGTATAAAGGCTAATATAGTGTGGTCTGATATGTATTTCAGAGGATTATATACCCCTTACCAAGTCATAGGGTGCCACTTATTATGGCATGATATGGCTCATTATGTGCACATTATTGGACTTTAGTTTCAGCTGGTCTATCCTCTTTGGTGGGAAGGGAAACCAATTGGTTAATTAGTTCTGGTCACAGCCTCATGGCGGCAGCACTGAGTGGTGTCTGCTCTACTGCCAGGCATCCAAATTGAATTCACCACCATTGTAGAATACTCTGCTTTATGGCTTCAGATGGAGCCACTGTGCTGGTACAATCAAGACTGCTTGTTGACATGAATAGAATGCTGGAAGCATTTTATTTCCACACACATATATGCTTGAATGTGACATGGTTAGAATGCACTGAATAGATTGAGGTTTTGGCAGGACACTTTCACAGGTGGGGTGATGATAGATATGCAGAAATTGGAAAGTCTATATATTTCAGATCTTGTCCCAGCTTTAAAATAATGATGGTAGGCTAATCTCTGACATCTTTTCCACTCGTTCCTCTATAACCGGTATTATACATTATGGCTGGATGGCTACTGTACACTTTTTGTGGAACAGAATGAGAAGCGACCCCTCCACCAGCCCCCGTTGTACATGTGCTCGCATTTCTCGATAGCAGTAAGCCGCTGGCGCAGCTTAACTAGAAGAGGGATAAAAATTCCAAAATTCTAGTGGCATAGGGTGATCTATATTAAGGACGATGTTATAGCATCTCTGCAAACTGAATAACAAGACAGGTCCTGAGATGGATAAACATTAGACCCGATACATATGTTCCTATATGTGTGGTCAGTGAAGCATAATCAATTTGTCAAGACTGATTATTTAGCACCCTAAAACCCTGCATGTATATTGGCCATATATATACCACCTTGCTGGGTCGGTTTGTAGCTTGTGGGGGAGGCGGCTTATACACAAGTTATTACTGACATGGACTATCACATTTATTACATTTTCAAAACATATTTGTGGTTTATAGCAAATCCACTAAGTAACAGAGTAGCTTATGCGAGGTGCGGGTTGCACACAAAACGTTTTAAGCAATTTTACCCTTGGCAAAAATGGCGGGCTTTGAAAAAAAGTAGAAAGCCGATCAAAGATTTGTGTCACAGAAGCAGACATAATGTATCCAATTTGTTTATTAGTCCGGAATCCTATATAAACCATACTAGTGTCAAGCAAATTCTCATCATTTTCTGTAATCTCTCATTCCTTGCACAATAATTACAGGCAATAATAGGTATCTATAATATTTACAATAAACGTGACTGTTCCAATGTTGCATCAGTTCTCCCTGAACAGCTTCCTCTTGGACATTCGCTGCATTTGTTTGTGACGAGGTTTGAGTTTACACTCCACAAATAACCGCCCCTGACGTCTGACGAAATAGCAGCCGGGACACCGTTTGTGGACAGCGGATGGTGTCTTATACGTCTGTAATTGGACATGGACTGGTGTGGATGCACTGAGGAGTGCTGGTGGTGAAGATAACCCAGATGTTCTGGACACTCCCCATAGTCTATGAGTTAGGTTTGAGCCACTGCTACTGGTGACTGTCCGTACACATGTGGTTATCGGCAGCCTCCACGCCGCATGAAGACTTGATGTCGCTCTCTGCAGGAGAAGCCCCAGCATGACAGAAGTTTCCCGTGCCTGTTGATATAGAAGGTAAAGCTTTTATGAGTTGAGGTTTCTACAGGAGGGTTACTCATTTAGAATAATTTGTCTATTAAAGCAGAGTTTCTCAAATAGATTAAGTTCATGTTAAGTGTTAAGGGGAGGATGATTCGTGATAGAGGGCTAAGTTTCAATTACCCCTGTAAATGTTATTTTTGATGCACGACGGTAGCTGTTATTGGCGGATGTTCCGTACCTCCACTATTAGGAGGTAGTGGGATGCATTATTGACCAATACAATAATTCCATTCATTCACTGCGGAATTTTTAGACTGTAATACATGACACCTGGTACCCAATATGTTGGTTGTTATCAGAGCCTATCTCAGACTCTCTGAGTACCAGGTCAAGGCAAGCAATGGTAGACCCACTGGACGATCTGGAACCTCGGAATACCCACAGTTAACAGGGTCTGGGCATCCCCCACTAACGGATGCTTAGTAGAACCGATAGGAGATTTTTGGCCAATATGAAGGTGGGTGTGCTAGCCACAAGACGCACATCTGTGTGATGTGTATCGTACTAGTATTTGGAGTGGGAGGGGGTCAGCAACCTCGGCCAGCAGCTATTGATACCAGTTCAATAGCCTGGGATCAGCTGTATATTTCAGTGGATGTGTATTCCAGTTAATTGTTTTATTGCCCCCTATGATCTAGATAAGAATCTGATTGAAGTTTGGTGCCTAGTGGCTGTTTTGTGAACTACTGCATTTAACTCATTGAGGGGTATCTGGCATTTTTGGCCCAGGTCCTCCTGGGTCATTGGCGGCGCCTTTTCAGTCACAAACTGATGGTCATGAATTGGAACTTTAGATGGGAATTGCTCATCGAAATTGGGGGATAAATAAACAAAAAATCATGGAAACATATTCTTGAGGATCTAGTCTTTCATTGTACATGCGCAATTCCCAAAAAAAGACATTTTTTTACCTATGAAAAAGGCTGAAAAAAAAACCTGACATGTTTGACTTACTTTCTCATGAAAACGAGGCTCCATAGGATTGTATTGGGTGGTAGATTTTGGCGGTAGGCAGGGGGTAGAAATAACACATTGGCTCCTATGGGAATTGGGCAATTAAGATGCTTTTTTTCAGCAGGTAAGGCGGAAGACCGTTGATATAATGAGGTAGAATCAATAAAAATTTGGTTAATATATGTATAGGACCGGTTAAGACCGTTTATAGAGCTAATTTGTAAATCGGACCACCATAATTTTGTTATGTCTACCGCCTCACTTCCGGTCTGGAGACTTGACGCATGCAGGCAGAGTGACCGGTCATCAGATTTTACTTTTCATATAACAGTAAATAGATAGGGTATATTCGATTCAATTCGATTGATATTGCCAAACATGCATGGATTATATTCAAAAAGCCATTAATTTTAAGTTAAATCAATAGAATATATCATTTCTCCGTCGAAAATGCTACATCCGGCAAGGAGGGGTCGTGCATGAGCACAGAACATCAAAATCCAAAATGGCGGACAGCGAGACGATCGATTCATGGTGCCATCGAAACTGCTTGATTATAACAAAATGGAGGAGAATTACAGTGTCTCATGCCTTTTTATGGTTAATATATATTCTTCTTCAACACCTCCTGATACAGTGGAATGTTTAATTTGCCAGGAGAGGAGTTATTCGCCAATGAAAATGACAAGCGATAATGGGTGCATCCTCCATAGCCTTTAGCATTGACGACTTGGACATACTGTCACTATAGTGTCAAGTCACATACGGTAGGTAGTGGAAGACCTGGTTATTCTAGAAATCAGAACATACCACCAGGTGGCAGCAGTGCTATGGCAGACAGGAGGATTGATTATAATGCTGCATGGATTCTCTTGATTAAAAGGTCAATAATATAATTAATAAAGCTCTCAGTGAGTGGGGTGCACATACATTTCCAGACACTTTTATGGTGAACAGAATAGTATGCTTCATTCAACAGTTCAAGGGTATATAGAGCACTATGTTATAGACTACACCTTTTCTTTGGTTAAAGAAAATACATGACTAGTTAGGGTATTCATGGCTGCAGACAATATTTGATATGACCCTATGGGTTGGGTCCTTTGAGTGGACCATGCTCCTTGAGTTAGGGGTGCGCCTTATACGTGGGTTTTTCAAATATTAGACTCAGGAGCAGCAGATGCGCCTTCTACACGGAACTGCCTTCCCTGAGTTGGGGGTGCACCTTCTACGCGGGCTGCGCCTTATACGCGTGAGATTACTGTAATAACACATCGCCAGAAGGCATCCCCCAGAATGCCGAGTTAAAGTGTTTTGGGGATACCGTATTCATTCTAAGAAGTGCACATGTGCAGAAATTAAATTGTTAGATGCTCAAAACATCAATACAAAATTAATTCTAATAAGCGCACCCCCTAAAGCCTAAAAATTGTTGTTTTTGTCCTCAAAACCTGTTATTGCACAGCATTTGCATGATTTGAGGTCCCAAAAGGTGGGGTGTGCGCTTATTAGAGCATGTGCGCTTATTAGAATGAATACGGTACTAGTAAAACTGGGACATGATCTCTCATGGGCTTCGGCCCCTCTCAACATTTAACGGCAACAGGAACTGCATCTTCAGAAATGGAATCTTCTGGGCTTTGGCCCCTCTCAACATGGAACGACAACAGGAATGACATCTTCTGGGCCTCAGCCCCTCTCAACATGGTACGACAACAGGAACAGCATCGTGGATCTCTGCTAATATTTCGAGCCAACGCCCCATCCTTAAACTATTTCAGAGTCCTAGCCTTAGTGGCCGCCGACCCAGCGTCCCTGGGAAGACCAGCTTCTATCTCACTGGAAACTCGACCCCACCCTCTCTGGCAACGCTGAGGTGTCTCGCCAGACACCACATGCATCTTTAAGGTCCCTCGTCAGGCACCACAGACACATTTAAAGTGCCTCACCAGGCACATGGTGACTTCAGGTTCGCCTCCCTCGTCCAACATGGTGATTTCAGGCTTCCCTCCCTCGCCAAACCCGCCATCACCCAGTCCGGCGTGGGGGACCACTACCGCCGGAGCCGACTGGCTCCAGGGTGCGCTACCAGATGCACCTCCTTAATTAATGGGTCCCTCCTGGAACCACTCTATGAATTATAATGCTGTAGCAGAATTGCTTGGTACATGAACGGGATTTACTTATCCTATCCTCCTCCCTCCACCAGAGGGACTTTTCCTCCCTCTACCAGGGAAGGTTTCTGTGCATCGCCTGCCTTTGGCAGTAGGACCTCTCTGGATCTCCTGGGCACCAAATATGGCTGTCTAGGGTCTCTGCCCCGCCGTAGGACCTGCCTGGGGCTCCTACTCCGCATCTGAGAGTGTCTGAGGCCTCTGCCCTGCAGTTTGGCACCTCTGAGGCTCCTTCTTTGCATCTGAGAATGTCTGAGGCCTCTGCCCCATAGTAGGATTTCCTTGGGGCTCCTGTGCAGCAGCTGGAGCTGTCTGGGGCCCCTGCCCCCCTGGTAAAAAAGTTTTTTTACGCTCGCCCTTAAGAGGGGTCATAATCTTTTATGCCCCCCCTCAGGAGGGGTCTGAATTTTTTACGCCCCACCCCTCAACCCCCCCCCCATGACCACTCCCCAACACCTGTTATCAGTTGGAGAGTGAATCCACATTTCACTTCAGATTATTATCTGAATCAGAGGGTGCTATAAAATATAAAATGGAATACACATCCTGAGTATGGAGCTGAACTGGTATCAATACTAGACGCTAGCTTGATAGTTCAACTATAGATACCAAAACAATGGCGTCATGCAGGAGGGGGGTTTAAGCCCGGCCTGACGGAATTAATTTTCCATATACATTCAGCATTAGGGAGTGGTCATTATTTATGAACGGGGGGTGGGGTGGGTTTTCATGCAGACACGCGAAAATTTGTTACGCCCCCCTTGACGGCAGTCAATTTTTTTTTGCCCCCCCCTGCATAGAATTTTTGCGCCGATCTTTGATCTATAGTGTAGTGCACGGCCTTTTTTTGCTAAAAAGAGGTTATATTTTTAGACCCCCTTGCGCCCCCCTCAAACCCACCACCCCCCCTGTTGATAAATAGTGACCACTCCCTTACAATTTGGCAAAAAAGCATGACGAAGGGGGGACGGGGGGGGATCAAAAATGGCAATGACAGTGAATCGCCAATGGGGGGAGGGTGTCGGAGAGAGACACATGGTCTGCAGAAGGCGTAAAAGTGAGACGCCGGGTGGGGGGAGAGTGTCTGAGTAAGACGAAGGGTCTGCAGAAGGCATTAAAACGAGAAGCAGGCTGGGGGAAGGTGTCAGAGTGAGACGCAGGGTCTGTGGACTTAGGCATAAAAGGGAGACACAAGGTGGGGGGAGGGTGTTGGAGTGAGACACAGGGTCTGCGGCAGCCGTAAAAGTGAGATGCGGAGTGGGGGGAGGGTGTTGGAGTGAGATGCAGGGTCTGCGGAAGGCATAAAAGTGAGATGTGGGGTAGGGGGAGGCTGTTGGATTGAGACGCAAGGTCTGCTAACGGCATAAAAGTGAGACAGAGGGTGGGAGAGGGTATCGGATTGAGACGCAGGGTGGGGATAGGGTGTGGGATGGGTCAAAATTTTTTACCCCCACCTCAAACCCAGCATACCCCCCCCCCCCGTTCTACACACTCCACGGCCCCTGCGTCAGATTTCTATGCACTCCTAGCATCCCTGCATCTCAGTTCTACACACTCAGTGTCTCAGTTCTATGCACTCCCCGCACCCTGCGTGAGTGTAAGATGTGCACATGATACATAGCATGGGGAGAGGGGGTATGATTGATATGCATAGGGGGAAGGGTGTGCACATATGCAGGGTGGGGGAGGGTGTGCACAAGATATGCA
The DNA here is from genome assembly GCA_949317995.1 of Acholoe squamosa. NCBI lineage: Eukaryota > Metazoa > Annelida > Polychaeta > Phyllodocida > Polynoidae > Acholoe > Acholoe squamosa. The sequence continues at coordinate 58,669,276 of OX439038.1, read as the reverse complement.
GGATTGGGGGAGGGCGTATGCATGATACGGTATGCAGGTTGGGGCAAGGGTGTGCACATGATATGCAGGGTGGGGGGAGGGTGTATGCATGATACACAGGGTAGGTGAGGGTGTTTGCATGATACACATGGTGGAGGGAGGGTGTGCGCATGGTCATTATTTCAACAGGGGGGTGGGAGTTTGGCATGTTCCAAGTTGGGAGAGGGGTAACAAAAAACAAAAAACGATCCCATCAAGATAGATTGGAAGTTTGCGGGGGGGGGGGGGAGTCATATGTCACAAATTTTGATCATGCGTGTACCTGGGTAATTGGAGATCGGTATGTTGAGTTTCAAGGTGGGGGGAGGGGCATAAAAAAAATGACCCCCTTCTGAAAGATTGAGAGGGGATCAGATAAAGATAAAGTTGGGGGGTGGGGGGGAAAAGCAATTTGAGGATTCAAAGTTAAAAGACCTGTATTAAAGTACTCTGTAGACCTCCGAGGGTCCTGACCCTCAGAGACCAAAGGTGTCTGTTGGTAGTTTATCTACTCAGCCAAGCTGGCAGAGTGACCAATTCTCATAGAAGTACCTACTGTCAGGTCCAATGCTTCCCTCAATGTATATCCAAAGATTCAAAATACACAAAGCACTTGAAATGCATGTAATAATTGATAATCCAGGTGATTTTCAAATCCCCCTCCCTTACTCCAGCAGGCTCAAATGGAAGCTATTGAAGGAGTGATAGTGTAGGCTAATCATAAACATGTCAGATTTATTGGATATATCTTGTGCTTTGCCCATTACATTTTGTTGTACATGAAAACTTACATGTTTGTGAGTATGAGGGACAATTTCTAGAAACTGACAGTGAGTACTTTGGTCAGAACAGCCAGGTGTTTGAGCCACTATAGCCAGGAATACATGTTGCTCTCTGCCTGCTTACAGGTGGATCTCTCGGCCTATATTTGAGGGGCCCTTACACTATCTCAGCGCCGAAGACGCTGTAGCTTAGGAACCTAAACTCTCATCTCTGTACCGCCGTGAGAGTTTAGAAAACCAGATGTTGTGATGTGGGTGAGGAAATCTCTAGTGTGGAGGGATGAAAGCAGAGAGTTCCAACCTACTTTCAAGTCTATAAATACCTCCACCATTTTCCTGCTGAGACTGGGAGATGGCAGAATGACAAGAGGTGTGTCCAGGAAATCTGCTCTAGAATATTTATTATAAGCCATCCGGTTTCAAAAATCGGTGAGTGTATAGCTAACATATTTCCCTTTGCAGGGATCTTCAAAATTTTAAGAAATTCCAAGTATTAATGGCCGAAAAAGTGCGGTCTTTGAGCAGATACACAGGCAGCCACCCACTGCCAGCTGGCAAATATGAGATTTTCTAAACTCTCACGGCGGTACAGAGATGAGAGTTTAGATTTCTAAGCTAAAGACGCTGGCGATACTAACAGTGTCAGTAGGCCTAACAGTAAGAGTAACAGTAACACTAGTAAGTAAGTAACAGTGTCAGTGACAGTGACAGGGGGCTGTGTACAAATGACGTCATGCAGGAGGGGGGGAGGGGGGGTCCCACTCCCCATGACCAAGCATGACAAGGGGGGGAGGGGGGGGGGTCATGGGCTGTATGACATCATGTCATCAAAAAATCACAAGTTTTAACAAGAAAAAAAGATTTGTAAAGGTAGGGAAGTTTAATGCATTCATCTGATATGAAATACCAATACAGGCATGCTTTCCTCAGACATCCCACTCAAAGAGTATCACTCCCATCAATGTCAGTGTTGGTTGACTAGGCCTACTCTATCCTACCTCTAACCCAGGCCCCGTAACACTTTGAAATACCCTTTTAGTTGGACACGTTTTACCATACATAGGACCCTTTGTATAGGTTGATCCCTGCAGGTAAGAAGCTCCCTGACCATGAGAATTTGGTAAAAAGCTTCAAAATGACCCAAATTCTATTCTATATGATATATTTCACAATTCAAAAACCCATTGGTAACTTAAGGATTTCTCATTTGCATGATTTGAGGTCCCAAAAGGTGGGGTGTGCGCTTATTAGAGCATGTGCGCTTATTAGAATGAATACGGTACTAGTAAAACTGGGACATGATCTCTCATGGGCTTCGGCCCCTCTCAACATTTAACGGCAACAGGAACTGCATCTTCAGAAATGGAATCTTCTGGGCTTTGGCCCCTCTCAACATGGAACGACAACAGGAATGACATCTTCTGGGCCTCAGCCCCTCTCAACATGGTACGACAACAGGAACAGCATCGTGGATCTCTGCTAATATTTCGAGCCAACGCCCCATCCTTAAACTATTTCAGAGTCCTAGCCTTAGTGGCCGCCGACCCAGCGTCCCTGGGAAGACCAGCTTCTATCTCACTGGAAACTCGACCCCACCCTCTCTGGCAACGCTGAGGTGTCTCGCCAGACACCACATGCATCTTTAAGGTCCCTCGTCAGGCACCACAGACACATTTAAAGTGCCTCACCAGGCACATGGTGACTTCAGGTTCGCCTCCCTCGTCCAACATGGTGATTTCAGGCTTCCCTCCCTCGCCAAACCCGCCATCACCCAGTCCGGCGTGGGGGACCACTACCGCCGGAGCCGACTGGCTCCAGGGTGCGCTACCAGATGCACCTCCTTAATTAATGGGTCCCTCCTGGAACCACTCTATGAATTATAATGCTGTAGCAGAATTGCTTGGTACATGAACGGGATTTACTTATCCTATCCTCCTCCCTCCACCAGAGGGACTTTTCCTCCCTCTACCAGGGAAGGTTTCTGTGCATCGCCTGCCTTTGGCAGTAGGACCTCTCTGGATCTCCTGGGCACCAAATATGGCTGTCTAGGGTCTCTGCCCCGCCGTAGGACCTGCCTGGGGCTCCTACTCCGCATCTGAGAGTGTCTGAGGCCTCTGCCCTGCAGTTTGGCACCTCTGAGGCTCCTTCTTTGCATCTGAGAATGTCTGAGGCCTCTGCCCCATAGTAGGATTTCCTTGGGGCTCCTGTGCAGCAGCTGGAGCTGTCTGGGGCCCCTGCCCCCCTGGTAAAAAAGTTTTTTTACGCTCGCCCTTAAGAGGGGTCATATTCTTTTATGCCCCCCCTCAGGAGGGGTCTGAATTTTTTACGCCCCACCCCTCAACCCCCCCCCATGACCACTCCCCAACACCTGTTATCAGTTGGAGAGTGAATCCACATTTCACTTCAGATTATTATCTGAATCAGAGGGTGCTATAAAATATAAAATGGAATACACATCCTGAGTATGGAGCTGAACTGGTATCAATACTAGACGCTAGCTTGATAGTTCAACTATAGATACCAAAACAATGGCGTCATGCAGGAGGGGGGTTTAAGCCCGGCCTGACGGAATTAATTTTCCATATACATTCAGCATTAGGGAGTGGTCATTATTTATGAACGGGGGGTGGGGTGGGTTTTCATGCAGACACGCGAAAATTTGTTACGCCCCCCTTGACGGCAGTCAATTTTTTTTTGCCCCCCCCTGCATAGAATTTTTGCGCCGATCTTTGATCTATAGTGTAGTGCACGGCCTTTTTTTGCTAAAAAGAGGTTATATTTTTAGACCCCCTTGCGCCCCCCTCAAACCCACCACCCCCCCTGTTGATAAATAGTGACCACTCCCTTACAATTAGGCAAAAAAGCATGACGAAGGGGGGACGGGGGGGGATCAAAAATGGCAATGACAGTGAATCGCCAATGGGGGGAGGGTGTCGGAGAGAGACACATGGTCTGCAGAAGGCGTAAAAGTGAGACGCCGGGTGGGGGGAGAGTGTCTGAGTAAGACGAAGGGTCTGCAGAAGGCATTAAAACGAGAAGCAGGCTGGGGGAAGGTGTCAGAGTGAGACGCAGGGTCTGTGGACTTAGGCATAAAAGGGAGACACAAGGTGGGGGGAGGGTGTTGGAGTGAGACACAGGGTCTGCGGCAGCCGTAAAAGTGAGATGCGGAGTGGGGGGAGGGTGTTGGAGTGAGATGCAGGGTCTGCGGAAGGCATAAAAGTGAGATGTGGGGTAGGGGGAGGCTGTTGGATTGAGACGCAAGGTCTGCTAACGGCATAAAAGTGAGACAGAGGGTGGGAGAGGGTATCGGATTGAGACGCAGGGTGGGGATAGGGTGTGGGATGGGTCAAAATTTTTTACCCCCACCTCAAACCCAGCATACCCCCCCCCCCCCCCCCCCCGTTCTACACACTCCACGGCCCCTGCGTCAGATTTCTATGCACTCCTAGCATCCCTGCATCTCAGTTCTACACACTCAGTGTCTCAGTTCTATGCACTCCCCGCACCCTGCGTGAGTGTAAGATGTGCACATGATACATAGCATGGGGAGAGGGGGTATGATTGATATGCATAGGGGGAAGGGTGTGCACATATGCAGGGTGGGGGAGGGTGTGCACAAGATATGCAGGATTGGGGGAGGGCTACTCCGTAGACGCTCTGAGGGAACCTCAGAGACCAAGTGTGTCTGTTGTAGTCTGTTTGGTCAGCCAGATTGGCTGAGTGCCCAGTTCTCACAGAAGTACTTACTGTCAGGTCCAATGCTTCCACCAACACTTCCCTCAATGTATATCCAAAGATTCACAATACACAAAGCACTTGAAATACTTGTAATAATTAATAATCCAGGTGATTTTCAAATCTCCCTCCCCAACTCCAAATCATTGTCGGCCATCTTGAAGCCAGGTGTAGCCACCTAGTGCCAAAAAGACTACACTATTCTTGGTTGGTTAGCCCTATGTTTCAAGAGCAGTCTAACACAAGGTAGCAGCACAAGATGTTGACAATGGAGGCCATTGAGGTAGTGATATCTAAGCTCAAGATAAACATGTCAGATTTATTGGATATATCTCATGTTTCAGTCAATATAAGCTGATGTACATGAAAACTACATGTTTGTGAATAGGAGGGACAATTTCCAGTAACTGAAAGTGAGTACTTAGTTCAGACTAGCCATGTGTTTGTGCCACTATAGACTTGTATACATCTTGGATCCTGCCTGTGAGCAGGCAGGTATTTCGGCCTAGGGAGGGCGTATGCATGATACGGTATGCAGGTTGGGGCAAGGGTGTGCACATGATATGCAGGGTGGGGGGAGGGTGTATGCATGATACACAGGGTAGGTGAGGGTGTTTGCATGATACACATGGTGGAGGGAGGGTGTGCGCATGGTCATTATTTCAACAGGGGGGTGGGAGTTTGGCATGTTCCAAGTTGGGAGAGGGGTAACAAAAAACAAAAAACGATCCCATCAAGATAGATTGGAAGTTTGCGGGGGGGGGGGAGTCATATGTCACAAATTTTGATCATGCGTGTACCTGGGTAATTGGAGATCGGTATGTTGAGTTTCAAGGTGGGGGGAGGGGCATAAAAAAAATGACCCCCTTCTGAAAGATTGAGAGGGGATCAGATAAAGATAAAGTTGGGGGGTGGGGGGGAAAAGCAATTTGAGGATTCAAAGTTAAAAGACCTGTATTAAAGTACTCCGTAGACCTCCGAGGGTCCTGACCCTCAGAGACCAAAGGTGTCTGTTGGTAGTTTATCTACTCAGCCAAGCTGGCAGAGTGACCAATTCTCATAGAAGTACCTACTGTCAGGTCCAATGCTTCCCTCAATGTATATCCAAAGATTCAAAATACACAAAGCACTTGAAATGCATGTAATAATTGATAATCCAGGTGATTTTCAAATCCCCCTCCCTTACTCCAGCAGGCTCAAATGGAAGCTATTGAAGGAGTGATAGTGTAGGCTAATCATAAACATGTCAGATTTATTGGATATATCTTGTGCTTTGCCCATTACATTTTGTTGTACATGAAAACTTACATGTTTGTGAGTATGAGGGACAATTTCTAGAAACTGACAGTGAGTACTTTGGTCAGAACAGCCAGGTGTTTGAGCCACTATAGCCAGGAATACATGTTGCTCTCTGCCTGCTTACAGGTGGATCTCTCGGCCTATATTTGAGGGGCCCTTACACTATCTCAGCGCCGAAGACGCTGTAGCTTAGGAACCTAAACTCTCATCTCTGTACCGCCGTGAGAGTTTAGAAAACCAGATGTTGTGATGTGGGTGAGGAAATCTCTAGTGTGGAGGGATGAAAGCAGAGAGTTCCAACCTACTTTCAAGTCTATAAATACCTCCACCATTTTCCTGCTGAGACTGGGAGATGGCAGAATGACAAGAGGTGTGTCCAGGAAATCTGCTCTAGAATATTTATTATAAGCCATCCGGTTTCAAAAATCGGTGAGTGTATAGCTAACATATTTCCCTTTGCAGGGATCTTCAAAATTTTAAGAAATTCCAAGTATTAATGGCCGAAAAAGTGCGGTCTTTGAGCAGATACACAGGCAGCCACCCACTGCCAGCTGGCAAATATGAGATTTTCTAAACTCTCACGGCGGTACAGAGATGAGAGTTTAGATTTCTAAGCTAAAGACGCTGGCGATACTAACAGTGTCAGTAGGCCTAACAGTAAGAGTAACAGTAACACTAGTAAGTAAGTAACAGTGTCAGTGACAGTGACAGGGGGCTGTGTACAAATGACGTCATGCAGGAGGGGGGGAGGGGGGGTCCCACTCCCCATGACCAAGCATGACAAGGGGGGGAGGGGGGGGGTCATGGGCTGTATGACATCATGTCATCAAAAAATCACAAGTTTTAACAAGAAAAAAAGATTTGTAAAGGTAGGGAAGTTTAATGCATTCATCTGATATGAAATACCAATACAGGCATGCTTTCCTCAGACATCCCACTCAAAGAGTATCACTCCCATCAATGTCAGTGTTGGTTGACTAGGCCTACTCTATCCTACCTCTAACCCAGGCCCCGTAACACTTTGAAATACCCTTTTAGTTGGACACGTTTTACCATACATAGGACCCTTTGTATAGGTTGATCCCTGCAGGTAAGAAGCTCCCTGACCATGAGAATTTGGTAAAAAGCTTCAAAATGACCCAAATTCTATTCTATATGATATATTTCACAATTCAAAAACCCATTGGTAACTTAAGGATTTCTCATTACTTATCAACGGGCCATTCTGTCCTGCAGACATTAATGTTCTGCAGGCTCGGATTCCTCAAGAACACAAGGTCTTGAGATTACAGTCAGTCATTCGGTCCTACAGTCTGGTCATTTCTGCAGGCCCGGCAGCAATTTTCACAGCAATGGCCTTGGTCCCACATGTTTTATGGACTGCGAGGGGTGCAGTAGATTTCCATGCAGAGGTGCAGAAAATTTTCTGACCCCTTTCCTGTTGACAGGTTGCAATTTCCCTGGTCACCCCCCTATGTTCTAAAATAATTCACAGGCTTTCTTACTGAAAAGGCATAACATCTTTTTGACCCCTCCCCCACCTTGAGGTGTCAAAATCATTTCTCCCTTGGAAGAAAAAAACCTTACTCTCCTTTGTCTGAATGAGACTCTAGGGGTTATGCCTTATATGCAGGTTCTACAGTAAAAACTGACTGCTTTGTATGTCTGATTGCAATTGATGGTCTTCTGACAATTTGATCCTTTTCTTTTATCATGTATTAGACTATTGATCTAGACAGGATTTTTTTTCAGGATATTTTGTGACAGGAAATACTTGTGTATGATCAATACCATCGGCAAAGTACTCTGTGTATAAGGCACGGAAATTCAATCCACATATAGGGACTCATAAACTGATGCTGACAGTGTTCGGCATGTTTTTCTGTTCATTAATTTTGTTGATCAGTGCTAGTTCATCTGTTTTATGTTGCATGTATCCTTGATTGCCAATTCACACCCATTATGTCCCTTTGAACCATTTCAATTTGTTTATCTAGGCTGTACACTATTCATGCACTTTGGGCGGGGGGGGGGGATCTCTGCATGACGTCATGTTAAGGGGGGGTCAAGTGTTGTATGACGAAAAATGACAAGGGGGGGAAGGGGGGTCAAAAATGGTCAAAAAAAGCATGACGTCATTTGTACACAGCCCCCAGTGTGACTGAATCGGTGTGTGCCCTTTGTGCCATTGCCAGTTACAGTATTATGCCAAAGCCTAAGGTAACTATCTATTGGATCTTTAAAATTGGTTAACTGGAATTTGATATGTTAACATTACCTGGAAGTCTAAAATCTGTACAAAACTGCACTGAAGGGCAGAGCTCAGCACGTTCGGCGTTTTGACCGGATACAGACCAAGGATGCAAACTCTAAAAGTTGAAACCGCTTATCCCTGTTATCACGTGCCGACATCATTTGACACAAGATGGCGCTCCAAAGAAAAATCTAAAAAAGAAGAAAAATCATATTCTTTTTCAATAGATCTACCTAAAGAAGATTTACCCGTAACAATGATTGAATTTGTTGATGCTGTTTTTAAGGTTAAATCACTAGATCTAGACTATCCTCGTATAATTTTTCTTAGACACCTGACCGGAAAAACAACAGCCATCATGGCCGCTTTTGCAAAATCTGAGGAAGAAATAGAAAGGAAAAGTTGATCCCGCTGCTAGTATCTCAATATATTTCCCGTGAATTTTAGATCTTCTTGGACCTAAACTACTGTGGAAACGGGAGACTGTGTTGTTGCATCTGGTCGTATGGCAATGGCAAGCAGCGGACGTGTTGAATTTGCGTTTGATTACTCGTCTGGTTCCGACCGGCGGTGACGACCGCTTCCCCCCGCCGCCAGCCTGCACTCGGCACCCAAACCAGCATCCTTATCTCCGTCTGCTTACAGACACCCACCACTTGGCTGGGAATCCCAGGTAAGTCTGAACAGCGCTACTCAGCCTACTCAGGCTACTGCTAGGACCCATTGGTCATGATCATAGTTGAAAACTGAAAATCTTAGCCTATTTAAACGTTAGCGGTTAGCCGTTAGGCCAATGGAACTCATATTAGGCCAATGGAACTCACATTGCAGTTTACTGTCCACCGCCCGCATGCTTTTGAAGGGGCCGCATGAGAAAATTTCATTATTCATTAAAAAAAAAGTGAAAAAGTTCTCAAAATGCATTTTGACATGATAGGAATGACCAAAAGGGGACATATTTGGTATCAAATTAAAGCTCATAGTGCAAGGAATGTAAATAACATAGTGACATCTACAACCTTGAAAATCCCCGGCATTGGTAGGTTGATAATGAATAATGAAAAAAAAAAGCCTCATCAGTTTTCAAAATGGCTCGGACGGTAAACTGTAACCTGATTTCCCATGGCCTTAGCCTAATTAGGGAGTGATCATTTTTTAACAACAGGGGGGGGGGCTGGTGGGTTTGCGCGCAGACGTGCGAAAAAAATTTCGACCCCCCCCTCTCGAGGGGGTAAAATCTTTTCGACCCCCCCCCCCATAAGAGACAAAAATCGCGCGCGAACGTCCCATTTTAGCCTATAGTAACGTGCGGGGTTTTCCACTGAAAACAGGTGAAATTATTTTGACCCCCCCCATCAAAGGTATTGAAAAATTCTGACCCCCCCCGGTCAAGGGGTTGAAAAAATTCTGACCCCCCCCCTCAAACCCACCAGCCCCCCCCTGTTGTTAAAAAATGATCACTCCCTTAGGCCAATGGAACTCACATTGCAGTTTACCGTCCACCGCCTGCATGCCTTTGGCTTTGAAGTGACCGCATGGAAAATTTTCCTTATTCATTATTTCAAAAAATCTGAAAAATTTCTCCAAAATATATTTGGACATGATAACAATGACCAAAACGGGGCATATTTGGTATCAAAGTGAAGCTTACAATGCAAGGAATGCAGTCAACATGGTCTCATCTATAACCTCAACGTACCCTTGTTATGTTTAATAGAAAATGAATAATGAAAAAATGCCTCATCACATTTCAAAAAGTCCTGGACGGTAACAGGGCTTTTGACAGGGCCGCGCAGTGCGTAATACACGCATTTAAGCCTTAAATTGCGCATTTAAATGGTAAGATGTGCGACAAAAGTCACATAGAAAGGTTTTTCCTTTTTGGAAAGGATCTGGGTTTCATACTAAGAATGCCACAGAAATGGCAGACCCCTCATTGGAAAGATAAAAGTCTGCAGATTTAACCTCTGCAAATTTAACCACTCTGTAGCACTTATTATCTCACTATCTGACTATCTCACTGTACAAGTATTTGTTTAAAAGTTATCTGCAGTGGTCGTTTATACATAATAAGGAGCTGTATTCCCAACAAAATGTTTTGCTTTTCAATTTTTTCCTATTTTTGTCCCATTGCCTCTCAAAATGGCGCAATTTGTCCCATTGCAAAAAATCCTGTCAAAAGCCCTGCGGTAAACTGCAACCTGACTTCCCATGGCCTTAGTTACAGTAGCCTAGACTTATTTAGTTTACCGTACCATCCACCGCGCGCATGCATTTTAAAGGGCCGCATGAAGAATTCATTATCAAAAAAAAAATTTGAAATAAATTCTAAAAGTACATTTGGACATGTTAGCAATGACCAAAGGGCAGCATATTTGGTATCAAATTAAAGCTTACAGTGCAAGAAATGTAAATATCATGGTGACATCTGCGACCTAGGTATATCCAAGCACTGCCACTAGCGAAGTCAGCCAGATCATGGTCCGTGCTCATTGTATCTGCCAGTATAATAAAGAGGGGTTTCTAAAATTATTATAGCACCTGTTCTAGATGACAGAATAAGGAAAGCTTGGTATCTTCTTAAAGCTGAGGGTTTGAACTATCTATTGGTAGGTTTAGTTTCATGAACATATTTTTCCCAATATGATTGTAGCTATGGTCTGACAGCTAAGTTTTAGATTCTGTCAGTGATCCCTGTCTGAGTCGGTGCATGATTAGGCACATTATGATGGGAATGAATGGAGTAACCTCTTTCAAATTATGATTAGGCATATTTGTGTATTATTTTCAAAATCACAAGGCTTACAGCTACACTTTCATAGTAATTTGGAAAAAAATTGGCCAACTTTGAAAGAAAATATGGCTCACAGAAGATTAGATAGTTGGGGTTCATTGTAAGACAAAAATATTGAATAAGGAAGCTAACTGAACCTTAGGCCTTGTTCTGCAACATTTATTTTCCAGAAAAAGTTACGTTTGTACCTCTAGATAGATCTAGCTGCGATTTTTAATCCCCTGAGTGTGTAAGGCAAAAAGATTAAACAAAAAATCTTTCAAAATTCTAATTTTAGCTTGAAATTTAAAAATAATGTTTATTTCTGTTGTTAATAGAACGAGGGAAGGTTTTAGTTATCAGAATAATTCCCATCTTTATTTCAGTAGATCAAACAAGGTAAGTGAATACAGGCTATGAGTATTGTCCAAAATATTTCCAATAGGGGGCTACTCCTTATAGACGAAACATATCAAATTATATTTAGCTCAAAGAACCAACTTTACTGCAAAAGAGATTACCCTTATTCAGTTATTAAGTGCCTCCCCTTGTTCTATTAAAAAAAAAAGAGCTTGACCCTTAATCAGTTACTGAATACCAATCCTCGTTCTAAGAACAATTATGTATCTACCCCTCAGATATTTAAAAGCTCATATAATATTGTGTGGAAATGATAATTCCATAATCACTTTCTTACATATAGCATCAGTAATATATCAGTAATGGTAGCGACCTAATCATTCTACATGGTAGCGACCTAATCATTCTATATGGTAGCGACCTAGTCATTCTACATGGTAGCGACCTAGTCATTCTATATGGTAGCGACCTAATCATTCTAGCCTGGCATAGACTACTAACGATAAGTCTTGAATAAAAATGCATGTTTTGGATATTTCACATATTTTCTAACAATGAAATAGGTATATAAACCTATATGTAGTACTGTAGGTAAAGTATCACGGGACGCGATTTTGACAGAAATTGACACCGGCGGCTGTAAAAACATCTTATACAGTGTGTTGAGTTCCCTACATGTGGAAGTTAACCACACTTTTTGTGCCAAATATCCTTGCTTCTGAAATGTTCCATTGCTTGCTTTGGATAAAATTCATTAAGATATCTGACAGATCCTAACGCTGTACCTTAAATCTATATTGATTGCTTGCTGAGGGCGAGGGGCTTACATGAATAAACTAGATATGAAATCTTAAAAAATAAAGAAAAAACATTTGGTACATTCTTTTATAAATGTCTCTTGGTACAGTCTTTTACAAATGTCTCTCTCTCAATTTTCCAGACGCATGCATCAACAAACAGGGATGCCGATCTCTAGGTTTCACTCATACCATGGCGAGAATATCGAGCTGTATGATGACAACATGGTGGCCTATCGGGGCTGCAGTTTTGCCCATGCCATCAGCTTCAGCGAGAAACCGCTCTGCCCAAAGGAGATCTTCCTCATTGAGATTGAGAAGAATGAGCGTGGCTGGAGTGGTCATTTACGAATTGGGTTGACGCAGCAGGATCCTAACAAGCAGTTTGAACTCCCACAATATGCTCTCCCTGACCTGGCCAACATGGGTAAATCCTGGATCTTTGCCGTCACCAAGTCACACAATCGGGTCTACGATAATGAGAGTGAAGGAAATGAGGAGCCATATGTGTCCATCATTGGGGATGGCGAGTATGTTCACACGTCACGTGGCGCTTTCCGACGGAGTCTCCTGCGTCCGCTGCCCATGATAACCTCCATGGATGCAGATGAGAGTAGTGGGGCGGGTTCGCCATTGGTCAGCAGCGACAGCAGTGACAATGACTCAGCTGATCAGAACATGCTGCCCACAGACATGGGCAGTCGTATTGGCATTGTTTATGTTATAAGGGGCAATACAGCTCAGCTGCATTTCATCATCAATGGTGAGGACCAGGGGCCATGGGCAAAAGACATTCCCTACCAGGATGGCCCATTGTATGCTGTAGTTGATGTGTACGGAACCACTAAACAGGTCAGGATCTTGCAGCTCTATGGAGGTAAGCAGACCGTACATTGTTGTTTCAGATTTTAAAGAAGTTGTCAGGAAAACTTGTGTCCCCAAAACTGTAGAGGGTAGGTTAACCTAAAGACGTCCACACACCTTAAGACATTCACCTAAGAAAGTAGCTATTAAATTAGGTCTCCTGTTGAATCAACGTTACCCCACAAATTGATTCAATGATTATCAGCGATTTTCCCATGTTGATTCGGGAGTAAACTCATTTTCATGTCTAATCTTAGGGGTGGACGTCTCAAAGAATGTGGACGTCTCTAGGTTAACCTACCCCGGGGGGGGGGAGATATATCAACGCTGTCCCAAACTAAAATTACTTTATTTGAGTCCTCTCTACACATAAACAAAGTTATACCACGTTGGGGCCTCAGGCTTAGTCTCGGAGCATAACAGAACACCTAGAACCTCCTTACGATTACAACCCGCAACTATGGGTTAAATAAATCAACACTACTATAGCCTTCTACCTCATTAGACACGAAGTTACCTATAATGTACTTGCAGGCAACTGAGATGATTCTTTTTCTTGTCATTTTTATTCATAGTGGGAACACTTCAGCACACATGCCGGGACTCTATTCTGCAGAACGTGAGCAAGGAGCACATAGACAAACTGCCACTGCCTACCAAGCTCAAAGAATATCTCCGGTACGAGGCGTGAAGACATCACCATGATGACGTAGTTGTGACGTTATCAAAGGGAGGTCATACGTCATGGAATAACCAATCCCAGAATGGACTGAATTGGGAAGGGTACTGGGGAGACAGACGCACATGAATAATTTTATAAATTAGAATGTTACTCTGGGTGTTATAGTAAGTCAACGATAAAGCCGAACCACTGATATCTCTCAGAAGTCACGGAAAGGCTCAGTGAACTGTGTTAAAGTGTAGATGAATATTTGTTGAGGCTACAACATAGGCCCTGGTTGGTGGTGACTATTTTATAATATATTCAGCGGACAAGTGAAGCCAAGCTTTGGTCTATGAATATACATGTATGATACGAGCTATAGATATGTATACATAAAACATGTATGTACAATGAATGGGGCAAGTTGTTGCTGATCATACAGATTGTTGTTGCAGATTGTACCTCCAGCATCCTAGCTGCCTTGTTCTTTCAGTGTGAAGAATGTTATATAGGTGATTGGTGTTTTATGTTAATGCTGCGCTTTTACAACTACCAGAACGATTCATATGTGTCAACGGAAAGGTGTCGTAAAGGACTCATATTCCTAAGATGGCTAGGACTAAAATGAGACAAACATTATCAGCAAAAGGATTATGTGGGCTACTATGGCAACAGTGGATCCAACTTGTGTTAGTGAAAAAATAAATCTAATCCTTAAAGGTAATACAAGCTTAGACATCACAAGTGGTCTGTTTCAAACTAAATAGAGTTTGGATGTTTATGTTCATTCATGTTTTCTTCATCCGCATGCTTTTATTTCTTTAACCATGGCTTGGTCAAGAGGATGACGATTTGTGTGTACATAAATTAATAAGGGTTCATATTTCCCCGTTTGAGGGGTCCAAATACTAGGAACTCTGACTGGGTCCAACTGGAGTTAGTTGAGGAGCATCTTTCAGAAATGTTGAAGGTATTGGACTTGTATATATGTATAATTTTAAAATAGTCCTGTGTACTAAGGCTATGCCATAAAAGGTCAGTCTATGGATTTCAGTTCTAAAAATAGCGAGTGTCAATTACGCTTTCAAGGTTGTGCAATGGATTCCTTGCATGTAATATTATGCATCAGATTTTTTTTTCCCTTTGAAATTATTGCAGAAGATCCCGAAATGGTACCCAACTGAATTGAGCAAGACAAAATCTATTGACAAAGCTTAAAAAGAAAACTGCATATTTTATTTTCGAAAATATAGGGTCAAATGCATAGACTAACTTATCTTTTGGTGTACCTTAGGATGTGTTGGTTTTGGTCTTCTTTCAGTGTCAGGGACACTGCAGCACGAACAGTGGACTCCCTGAGTCATGTGCTGTGCAATAATAAAAGCTCCAGCAAAATCAGTACCATCGTTTCCAGGTCTCTTTCTTTCTTGTTTGTTTTTTTATTTCTTGAGCTGCTTTGGAAATGAGGATTTTCATTATAATTGCATACGGAGATGTAAGGGAGTGGTCATTATTTATCAACAGGGGGTGGGGGTGGTGGGTTTGAGGGGGGGTGGGCATAAAAATTTCAGACCCCTCCCAAGGGGGGGCTAACAAAATTTTGACCCCTCTTGAGGGGGGGCTAAAAAAATTTTGAGGAAAAATTGTTGAACCTTTTGAGGAAAAAAGCCCGCGCGCTATTATAGCTCAAAGAGGGGCACGAAAACTCTCCACACCTCCAGTTTAGGGGGGGGGGCGAAAAAAATTTTGACTCGTCGAGGGGGGGCATAAAAAATTTCCGCGCGGAAAACCACCACCCGCCCCCTGTTGATAAATAATGACCACTCCCTTTAAAGTTATAGTATATGCACCTTAGGCTTATATTTTTATACTACATGGTTTCTACGAAAATCTTGCATTGAAATTTCCAGAGTAAAATACTCATTCTACACGGAAAAAAAGGATTTCCCCAGGAGGGATGTCTAAAACTATCCCAGGATATCATAGATTTTCAGACTCGGGCCGTAAGATTCCCGGATTTTACCTGAATAATTGCTGTGCCCCATATTAAACGCTCACTTGGAGCATTCTCTACACAGGATTCAGTTGGGGCGATGGGTGGACCCACCAACCCCGAGATGCGATAAAAGTGCGTAGTGTTTTTTGGATGTTGTTAAAATACAAATCAAACAGTTTCAATCGATTTAGGGAGTGATAATTTTTTAACAACGGGGGGGGGGGGGGGAGGCTGGTGGGTTTGAGTGGGGGGGGGGGGGGGGTTTCGACCCCTCTGATGGGGGGGGGGGGAGGTCAAAACCCCTCTGATAGCAAGGTCAAAATAATTTTACCTGTTTTCAGTGGAAAACCCTGCGCATTACTATAGGCTAAATTTTTTTTTTTACTATACAGGCAGAGATCAGCTAAGCAGCCAGCTGCTGAGAATGACCGGACCACCCAATCCCAATACACATCCAACTACACAGAAGCTCTTATCTACATCAAAGTGTAATCCCTTAATTGGTTCCAATACACATCTAACATATTGCCCGTTCCCTGGGGGAGAACACATAGGCCGACCATAGATTCTCAGGGTACAAGTTATGCTGGGCATCTGCGGTCTGTATAACTACCGCAGGCATAGGGTCCCACCCCCTACCCCCTCTCCCCTTACTTCCTGCTGTGTCAAGGTCAGGTCACAGACAGGGAGAGGGGGGATTACAGAAATATAATCTTGTTATATCAAAGAGATTCTTATCCTAATCCCTTAATTGGGGGTGATTAGTGGATGTTTATTCTGCACTCTGTCTGTCTCAGTCTCATTTCACACTCTCCCCCCCACATACGCAGATAACCTATCAGTGATAACATCTGCTGGGAGAGTGTGCTCACTCATGCACATCCAACAGTTTCCAACAAGTTGGCCAAGGCTTCCACCTGCCCCATATGTAGTGGGAGAGAAGCGGGAGCGGAATTCAGGGGTAGGTTTCCAGCCTAGGTACAAGTGATAAGACCCCGCCCCCCCCCGTTCCTGCCACTGCCTAGAGGTGGCAACACTGCATATGCAGTGCTGTCACCTATCTCTAGTGGCAGAACTACGAACAATGGTGAGGCGGTCATGGTCCAGTGCACAGGGGGGGGGGGGGGTCCAGTCCATAGTTTACTACTGTGTAAGTCCATGCTTGGAGGCACGGATGAGGGTAAATTTCATATATATGGTAAGCAGTATTTTGGAAAGCCATGGCATTCCATGGGGCCTATTCTGTAAAAATTTGAAAGACGTGCATTGGCACGAACGGCTCAGGGCTACTTTTCCCACGTTTTTTTAAAGGCGTCCAAAGCGTCTCACTTTTAGACGCTGTTTTTGAAACAAATAGGAACAAAGAGAGAAAAGTCCAGCCCGGAGGTAAACCTATGGAGGACTGGAGTGGTGAAAATATTTTTATGAAATGACTTTTTTTTTTCTTTAATTTTGTATGAACTCATGGATGGATTTTTGAATTTTTTCTTTACTGTTAGTAAAGACTGATATATGAATACTGATGTATGGTAATTTTATTTATTTACATGCTTTATTTCTTGTAGAAAATTGAGATTGAAAATTGTATAACTGACTTTTTGCCAATGCCACCACCTACCCGGTGGTATAGACTCAGGGTGGTCCCTGAGCCAATAAATTGGCAGGATATTTCATTTGTATACCAAGCTGTCGAAGTTCTGAATTGAATGCAATGTGTTAGTGGTACCACTAACCGGTAGGTACACACTATACCCAATGTATTCACAAAAGGCTGTCATACACTGCCCAAAAGAGGTGTATATCTCACTTATATCACAATTGACACCCACTCAAACCAAGCACAACCTGGGGAATGGAGAGGATGTGTGTGCTCTCTGGACCGTATCCATATCCAATGGCTATATCTAGTAGTGATATATACTCATACCAGACCCGTTCATATCAAGTTGATTGTGGCTTTTATTACAAGCAAAGTAAGTATGACAAAGGTAGACATGATTGATAGGATGCAAGGGGTACATGTAATAAATAAGGCATAATGGACCTGTCCTTATAGACTAGGATAGAAAGTCTTCATGATTGTAAATAATCGTTTTGGCTCGGTATTCGACTGTCGTTGGATTAAGACATGGTCGACAGTCACCCTCACTCTACAAAAAATACCAGGTATGTCCACCTATATATGTAAATAGGATGACAGTTAGCTTTCTAAAGGTCAATCCACTTTGTATAGATAGTGACACTAAGTTCACTTCTCACACGGCGCATGAAAGGTTCAGATTGGCAAACCTATCCATCATTACACAAGTACACCACAGTATCATTCTTAAGGATTCAAATGGTTCAACATCTTAACATCACTCCTAATCATGTGCTGCCCTCTTTACTAGAGGCTGAGTCATTAATCTTGCGAGCGTCTGTTGGCACTAGGTTGGGGATGCCATTAATAATTGGATATGCTACCATTAGTTGATCACAAACCAGCTCCTGTCGCTCAGCATCGTACCTGTAGCAAAAAATATATACGAATTATAACCTGGTAAATCTGGATAGATAATTTGACTCCAAGGCCATGTTGAAAAATATATGAGTATAGGATTAGGGTGAGTTGCGTTTATCGACATCATTTTCTATATAAAGTACTACTGGTATTCCCTGGAATTTGCATTCAGATAACGTGGCTGAACGAAGTTGTGTTGGAATGTAGATACTTTTCTTTATATATACACCGGTAATATGATACAAATAAATGTAAATTTTAGTACATTTTGATGGCCAATTTGACACTTGGGATCCTAATATCATTACGTTTTTTTCAAAGGCTCCCAGAATCATTTTTTATCTGAAAGGCCAAAGCAGTTTCAAACTTTAGGGTAGAGCCAAATCACAGAATAGGTCATTAGGGAGTGGTCATTATTTATCAACAGAGGGGGGGGGGGGGTTGGTGGGTTTTCACGCGGACGCGCGAAAATTTTTTACGCCCCCCCCTCGATGGCAGTAAAACAATTTTGTGCCCCCCCCTGCGCCGGAGGCGCGGAGAGTTTTCGCGCCCCCTCTTTGATCTATAGTAGCGCGCAGGCTTTTTTTAGCCCCCCCCTCAAGAGGGGTCAATTTTTTTTAGCCCCCCCCCTCGAGAGGGGTCAGAATTTTTTACACCCCCCCTCAAACCCACCCCCCCCCCTTGATAATAAATGACCACTCCCTTAGCTCAATACAGCACATCTTGTTACATTGACAACCGGTATGATTTAACATAACAAATTTAAGCCAAACGTACCTGAGTGGTGATTTTGACAGTGGACACACCAAGATTTCTAACCAGGCTTCATTAAATCCATCTTTGTTTGGGCGACGAATACTGGTGTAGAAGTTCCGTACCAACAACCGAAACATCTTATTTAGACCTAGAGAAATGGTATAAAATGTATTCTTAGTCACTTTTATCCCTGGACATTTGGCATCTATTGTTGATTTCAAACGTTATAGGGAAGGACCTGGGTTCTGTGCACTTTAAAGTTTAAGATGCATGGCAATGGAGGGAAAACAGCGGAGAGTGTCTGACTCCACTGAACATGAACTGTGTTAAAGTAGGCATAGGCTGATATGTAGGCGATATATGGTAATATATTATGCGGATAACCTGTATGCCCTACAAGCTTTAAGTTTCAATATCATTAAAATTGTGTGTGCATAATGACTAATACAGTACTATGAACTTCATTTAACAGATGAAACTTTGTACAAAGTTTTATTACCTTTACCACCCCACGCAACTGGTTCAGTCCATTACAATGTAGTTGTGGGGCCCTTGATGGGGGCCCCCAATGTCACATGTCGATTTTAAGAATTGCCCATGTCCCATGTCACTAAGCAAAAACCCATGTCACTAGTCAATAGCTACTGTAAATCCTTGTGTATAGGACAGACCTCGCGTATAGGATGCATCCAGATTTAGGGAGTTGCCTTTATTTATCAACAGGGGGTGGGTTTGAAGGAGGGGGCCATAAAAATTTCATACCCCGTCCTGAGGAGGGGGGCATAAAAAGTTTTGACCCCTCTTAAGGGGGGGGGGAAATTTACCCTCTTTTTAGCATAAACGCCCTCGCGCTACCATAGATCAAAGAGGGGTGTGAAAATCTTCGCGCCAGAGGCGTGTGGGAGAAAAAAATAAAAGATTTTCATATAGCTGCACGAAAACCCAATCCACCCCTGTTGGTACATTCAGGGGCGTAGGAAAAGGGGGGGGGGGGCCAGGGGGGCCTGGGCCCCCCCCAATCATGAAGGAGGTGGGGCCTGAGTATGTCTGGGCCCCCCAAAAATTTGCCAAGAATTCATAATAAATTGAACAAGAAACTAAAACTTTGTATTTCAAATTGGATTAATATAATAACGGGATAGGGAAATGGGGTTCTGGACCCCAAATCAGATCCAAAATTCATTAAAAATTACATTTCTCTACAAATTTTATATAGGTATGTATAGGGGCTATTGCACTTGAGCCGGAAATTCAAGGTGTCGAGGTTGGGCCCCCGCTGGGCCCCTCCAATGAAGATTTGCTTCCTACGCCTCTGTACATAATGACCATGCCCTTAGGCTAAAATCAATAGGACACACCTAGGGTTAAGTTTTGTTCATTTTAGTACTGTTCTACCGTGTGAAATCCTTGCCTATAAGATGCACCCTGAGTTGGGGTGAATGCTATAGGATACAGATGATGTAATTTTAGTGTTTTAGCCATGTCTTATATGGTAATCCAAATACAGTAAACCCCATGTATAAGCCACACCCTGAGTTCAGGGCTTTAGTAGAAGCTGTGTCATGGGTCTGATAAGGTCCTCAAGAAAATTTTGAACAATGCAAGACCAAAGGGTGCATTCTGTAGCTTTCTGAGGGTAGAATTAAAAGGTCTTTACCAGACCATATTTTTCATGTCACTTAGTCTCATGTCACATGTCGATTTTAAGGAATGGCCCTGTCACATGTCACTAGCATAGCCATGTCCCATGTCGATTTTAAGAAATGGCCATGTCACCATGACAAATTTAGGGGTCTAGGGCCATAGTTGTGGGCTTAATGAGGGGGGGGGGCTGAAAAAAAATCCATCGCCCTACAAATGGAGTGGTCATTATTCACGGGCAGGGGGGGGGGTAGAGACTTTTGACCTCTCTTGGGGTAAAAAATTTTAGCTCCTTTTTTAGCGAAAAATCTTGTACCAGTAAGCTACTATAAATGATGAAAGAGGGGTGTGAAATTTTCCGCATGTCACATGTCGATTTTAAAAAATGGCCATGTCCCCATGTCAATTTTAAGAAATGGTCATGTCACCATGTCAATTTTTAGAAACTGTTCATGTCACCATGTCAATTTTAAGAAATTGTTCATGTCCCATGTCACAGCCTAAAATAGCCCATGTTGCCATATCGATTTCAGTGGTCCACACCCATATCAAAGAGGGGTGTGAAAATTGTCCACACCTCTTGTGCGGCTGAGGGGTCGGGCAAAACAAGAGATGTTAACCACCATTGACAGTTGACAGGAACTCACCAGCCCCTCACCCTCCATTGATAGATAATGACCTCTCCGTTACTGCCGTAATGCCGGGATACTCATCTGGAACTGGGGCTCTATATAAAAACTTACCAGAAGACCTACTGGTGGTGGTGGATTTCACCTGTTTTCAGTGGAAAAAAACCTGCGTTACTATAGGTTAAAAGCGCACATTCGCACGTGTTTTTCGTCCCTTACGGGGGAGTTAAAAAAAATGTTGACCCCTCAAGAGGGGGGGGGGGTCACAAATTTTTTTTGTATCTACGTGAAAACCCACCATCCCCTCTGTTGAGAAATAATGACCACTCCCTAAGGTAGGCACTGACCTATCTGCTGTGTGCGGGTCTGCTACCGTAATCTCCCGCGTAGAAGACGCGTCTTCTACGCCAAACAAAATGCTGCTGGGTCTTATACGCGGGAGGGTTATTGCCTTGAGTTGGGGGTGCGTCTTATACGCGGGGTTTTCCAACATCTCATTTGGGAAAATGCGCCGATGACAGCTTGAACTCATAGCACCAGCACCGCGGCAGACCGGGAGGTGTCGACGCGCTCGCCGGGGATAAGGCCCACCGTGTGCCGATGACAGCTTGAACTCATATAGCCAGCAGCCGGTCGGTGTAGATTTGCTCGGCGGGTTTGACGCCGACCGTCACACCGTGTGCCGATGATAGCTTGAACTCATATAGCCAGCAGCGCGGCAGACCGGGAGGTGTCGACGGGCGCTCGGCGGGTTTGACGCCGACCGTGTGCCGATGACAGCTTGAACTCATATAGCCTGCACCGCGGCAGACCGGGAGGTGTCGACGGGCGCTCGGCGGGTTTGACGCCGACCGTGTGCCGATGACAGCATAGGAACACGTGGGCCGATGACAGCATCGACTCATAGCGCTAGCGCCGCGGCAGACCGGGGAATGGTCCGCACGCCTGCCGGGGTGTAGGGACGCATGGGCCGAAGACAGCATAGCCTTAACATTTCTTTTAAATTTTTTTGGGGGGGGTGCGTCTTATACGCGAACCCCCCCCTGCTGAGTTGGGGGGGCGTCTTGTACGGGGGGTTTTTTACAAATCGATTCAGATGGGTTGGATGCGTCTTCTACGCGAACCAGCATACCCTGAGTTTGGGGAGCGTCTTCTACGCGCACCGCGTCTTCTACGCGGGAGATTACGGTAGT
Source organism: Acholoe squamosa (assembly GCA_949317995.1). Taxonomy (NCBI): domain Eukaryota; kingdom Metazoa; phylum Annelida; class Polychaeta; order Phyllodocida; family Polynoidae; genus Acholoe; species Acholoe squamosa. The sequence goes on along the minus strand of OX439038.1, from coordinate 58,647,015 downwards.
TTGTTTGTTTGTTTAGTTTTACGTCCGGGGGGCCAGGTCTGCTAGTGAAAGTTGTGATCAGCCACAGCTGTAACCTCACTTGTCTTTCCTAATTGATTTTGAAGCTATTCATAGGAGTATCAGTACAACCAAGGTACCATTTTAAAGGGCTTGAAGAGATCTATTGGATGCATATTTTTAATTTAAGATCAGGTACAGAGAAGAAAATCATTCTCCACACTTAAGTTGAACCAAAATTTTAAAACCATTTTATGATATTAGGATGACATAGCTCATAAAAGAGAATGGTTTGCATGTGTTCTCTGGTTAAAAATGGTCTAGAAAATGTTTAGATTTATTTTTTCTAAAAGGCCCCTGGATGTTTGACAGACAGCCCCAAAATTGTGAGGTGTGGTTCAATCAGAGATTTAATCCAGCTTCCCAATGTTAGGGAGTTCCCTGTTTTCCAATACTATATCCTATGTATTATATCTCTTTTGCAATGGGTAGGTATGATAAAAAGAAGGGGATTTGCTTTTTGAAGGAAATCTTTGTCAATTTAAAAGGAAATTATGACTATTCAAAACTAGCCTCTCAAAACAGAAAATCATTAAAAATAGTGATAGAAGTGAACTACATTCTCCTGCATTCAACTTGCACGATCACAAACTTGGACCCTATTTAAACTCTTAACTATGGCAGAATTATAGGTTCGATTTGGCATCTTGAACCAGTCATAATTCCCCTTTAAATTGACATAAAGACTTCATTTAAAAGACAAATCCACTTCTTTTTATTAGCTCTTTCCATTGGTCAATAGATAAAATTCAAAGTATAAAGTTTTGTAAAATAGGTAAGTGCCTACCTAAGGGAGTGGTCATTTTTTAACAACAGGGGGCGGGGCGAGTTTCAGTGGGGGGGTCAGAATTTTTTCAACCCCTTGACCAGGGGTCAGATTTTTTCTGTCAAAAAAATTTCACCTGTTTTAAGTGGAAACCCCCCGCGTTACTATAGGTTAAAAGCGCATGTTTGCGCGCATTTTCGGTCTCTTGCGGGGAGTTTAAAAAAAATTTGACCCCTCAAGTGGGGGGGTCACAAATTTTTTCGTGCATCTGTGCCCAAACCCACCAACCCCCTTCTTGTTAAAAAGTAATCACTCCCTAACTTGTACGTCTTTGACATTATTAGACTCATAGTCATACCCATATACTATAGGTCATATAGCCATAGGCATAGCATAGACTAGTCACACTCACAGTCTGAGTCAGAGACTGTCAGAGTACCGTAACAGACACAGATGCCTACCTTTATCGGGGTACCGTACCCCAGGCCTAGACGGAACCATCGCTAAAGGAGTGATGGTAAGCGGTGGCACTGGTGTTGTGGTGGTGGAACTTTCAGAGTAGTTTCCCAAGCCCCCAATGAAAACTGGGTCCCTAGTCTTAACTGGGGTTGGTCTTTGATATCTCAACTCTAGGACCTACCTACTTGTTGTGTATTGTTTTGAAATGTAAAATCATATGCCAAGCCTTTGCTTTTTGTAACGTGATATCTGGGGCCCAGGAAGACTAGGCTGAGCCCTCTGCAGGCCGTGGACATCAATTGCTGGGCCTCTGAATGAACATATCAGGGCCCAGTTAGCTGGGTAACCCCAGGCCCATATTGCAGAATGCCACAGTTGCACCCTTCTATCAGGGATAAATAGAAGTTCTATCCATAATCAACTCTGTCACAAATTCTATAAATCATAAAACAAGATGATTCACCTCTATTCCCTCCTGTCAGTGCTGAAGGGGACGTTATTTCTTGCCGATTTCTTGTTATGGCTATCTCCACCAGAGGGCGACAAAATAATGAAAACTGAACATGTGTCAGTACCGGTAATTGCTATTAGGCCTATTGAAAAATATAGCAGCACAGGAATCCAGTCTCGCCCGGTCGGGATTATAGTGGTCGAGCTGGGGCCAGATTGTGTTGCACCACCCGCCATAAACTCTAGATGGCGACACCAGTCTTGGCGAAAATCCGGCGAAAATGTGGACACAACACACTGGTGAAAACAGGGACATTTTGGCGTGAAAATCAAGTTGATATGGAAAAGAAAGCAAACGCATGTAAGATATATCCTGTAAGACTCTGACTTTGCTATCAATATCCTGAATTTACTCGTATTACCTGAGAAATCCAGCCCTCATGTTCACATTGGGCGATATTAGAGAAGATAGCGAGGTTCAGTCCCACTGAAAACAAATTCTCGCGAGTGTTCAGAGTTTGATATTTCCCGCCACGACTAGGTTTATAAGTGGTCTTCTTGTCGCGACGGTCTCTGTGAGTTTATTGGGTCTCATTTTGCCAGGTAACAGTGACGCTGCCATTTCCACAACATTCCTTTACACACATTGACTTGTTGGACCTTCCAACTCAACATTCGCTACTGAGATTGATTAGGCCAAAATACCTGCCTGCTCACAGGCAGGATCCAAGATGTATACCAGTCTATAGGGCAGATAGCTATTCCTGTATGGGGGTCGCCATCTTTGCCCCCGATGCCATCTTGGATTTTATCACAGAATTCTGGGTAATCTCTTATCTCCACCCTCATCCACTACAGAACAATGATCACTGATAAGGCTGATAGGCTGCACCTACCCTTATCTTAATCACCCTAGGTACCTCTCCATTGTTCCAGGTGTGAAGGGAGTGGATTAGCTTGATAATGATACAATGACCTGGGTGTACTCAATGTGGTTGACATGTGGTCTCTTATTGAAATATCAAAGTTTAATTTCTCTTGTATTTAAAGTATTAGAATTATACTAAGGTTATCTAGTTAAAGTTGAAGGTATTTGCTATACAAAGATATAAATTTTAGAGAATTCCTACAGATAGTAAATGAGGAAGAGACCATCAAAGTAGACTGTACAAAGAGGCCAAATGTTGATCTAGCCCCCAACTATATGAGCCACCTAGTTGATTTTCCTCAGTACTAACAATGTGCTAGTGCCGTATAGTAGTCACAGATCTGGAACCCTAATGTCTAATGACACTACGTTATAGGGTCTCGGAGAGCTTCATACAGGTAGCTGAGATTGACAGTGGTCGCATGCTGTAGCACCGGAAGTACCAAATGCATTGTTTACATGTGCTTAGTTTGAACACTTAGAAGTAGAATTGAACTAAACCATTAATGTTGTGTAAACTTTAGGTATATGTCTAGATGATTTCAATAAATTAAATCATAACTCAGTTTATTTCTAAAGGTACGTGAGCTCACCAAGTTCACCAAGTGCATGTCCGAAAATCCAATATGGCTGCCATGTTATTTCTCCAGTAAAGACTGTCAGGATTTTTAAAATTGCAATTTAGGCAATTCGCAGCTTAATGAAATTGATTGTGGTGCAAGCAAGGGGTTCAAAATATCCAAAAATGCAAGTTATGTTGTATTTGAAGCAGGAACAAAGATAGGAGAGTGCGCCTAAAATGGAGGCGCATCCAATCTCAAAAACTCAGGCCCCAGTATGCCCAACTCACAACAAGTATATGAGTTGGGCGCCGATCCAACTAGTCTATAGTGGCACAAACACATGGCTGGTCTGAACTAAGTACTCACTTTCAGTTCCTGGAAATTGTCCCTCCTATTCACAAACATGTGGTTTTCATGTACATCAGCTTATATTGACTGAAACATGAGATATATCCAATAAATCTGACATGTTTATCTTGAGCTTAGATATCACTACCTCAATGGCCTCCATTGTCAACATGCTGGGGTGCTACTTGGTGTTAGACTGCTCTTGAAACATAGGGCTAACCAACCAAGAATAGTGTAGTCTTTTTGGCACTAGGTGGCTACACCTGGCTTCAAGATGGCCAACAATGATTTGGAGTTAGGGAGGAAGATTTGAAAATCACCTGGATTATTAATTATCACAAGTATTTCAAGTGCTTTGTGTATTGTGAATCTTTGGATATACAGTGAGGGAGTGTTGGTGGAAGCATTGGACCTGAACAGTAAGTACTTCTGTGAGAAATGGCCACTCTGCCAGATTGGCTGACCAAACAGACTACAACAGACACACTTGGTCTCTGAGGCTCCCTCAAAGCGTCTACGGAGTAAGATTGATGGGCGATCTTCACCACTCAATCTATCATTGTATCAAAGTGACTTAGTCTTAGGGAGTGGTCATTTATAAACAGGGGGCAGGTGGTGGGTTTCCACGGATACACGAAAAATTTTTACGCCCCCCCTCAACGACAGTCAAATTTTTTTGTGCCCCCCCCCAAACCGGAGATGCGGAGAATTTCTGCGACCCTCTTTGAGCTATAGATCTAGTAGCGTGCGGGCTTTTTTGCTCAAAAGAGGGTAAATTTTGTTAACCCCTCCCTCAAGAGGGGTCAAAATTTTGTTAGCCCCCCTCGGGAGGGGTCTGAAATTTTTACACCCCCCCTCAAACCCACCACCCCCCCCCCCCCCTGTTGATAAATAATGACCACTGAGTCCACTCCCTTAGCCTTAGTCACAGATCTGAGACCCTAATGACACTACGTTTTAGGGTCTCAGTGACCCCTGTACAAGTAGATGAGACTGACAGTAGTACTGTATGGTAGAACCGGAAGTGGCACATACTTTGTTTACATGTGCTTGGTTTGTACATTTACAAAGTAATGTCAAAGAATTGAACAAAATCATGAAAGTCGATTAATATTAAGGCTTATTTCTAAAAGTTTGCAAAGAATTGCACCATAACTCTAGGTATTTCATAGACTCTTCACCGGTGGGCCGATTCTGTATTATCGCCCACTGGTGGGAGTCAAGTTTCCGGTCTGGCATAGTTTAATTTTCAAACACTAGGTGTCCCTGACCTCCCTCTCTGTGTGCCGCTAACCCTTTCGGGGAGAAACGGTATGATCGGAAGTGTGTCCCTGGTACCGGTGAATATGCGAAAGTTTACTGCTCATATTTTACAAGCGAAATTGGCGCCACGTTAGCGCTTCTCCTCGAAAGACGTAACCTGTGTGCTACAGGTGACCTCTAGCGTGAGGTCTGCACACTAGGCAGACCGGAAACTGAATGCAAGGCATTATGGGATATTGGAGGTCCGACTATATGCTACATGAGATGCAAGTTCTCAAAATCCAACATGGCCGCCATGTTATTTCTAAAGAAAACAGGGCTTTTGACAGGATTTTTTGCAATGCGCCAATTGCACACTTTTTAGCAAATACAATGTGCCATTCTGTAAATGAATGGCCATTCTAGCCATTTAAATGCGACATTTAAGCATTAAATGCGTGTATTGCGCACTGCGCAGCCCTGTCAAAAGCCCTGAGAAAATAATGCCAGGATTTTTAAAATCTCATTTTCGGCAGGTAAAACATATCCCAACTTAATGAAATTGACTGTGGTGCAACTTAAGGGTTCAAATTATCCAGAAATGTAAAGTTATGGCTAGATTGAAGCAGAAATAGAAGCAGGATAGTGTGCCGAATGTTGAGGCGCATCCAATCTCAAAAACTCAGGCCCCAGTACGCCCAACTCACAACAAGTATGTGAGTTGGGCGCCGATCCAACTAAAGTGACTGGGTTACAATCAATGACAATGACAACGATTTTATTCTCTAAACCTCAATGAGGTACATGAGATACATAGTTGAGATACAAAACTCCATAATAATGAACTGAATAGTAACTAAAAACTAGTCACACATAACTACAGAAACCATGTTTCTATACAAGCTAAGGTAGCACCAGGCTATCTTAAGACTTGATTTGAATACAGACTAACATGACATGACAATATATCCTTAATGAACCGGTTCACAATGGCCATACATGAGCACCAAGTTTAGCTTAGTACCAAGCATGTAGTCAGGACTAGATATAGGAGTAGGATACCATACGACATTCCACAAACTATGGTTACAGTTATCTATTTCTAACAATATCCCCCAAGTAACCTAGGGGGTAAATACAAGTAAATACTACTGGTTATTTAGATCTTCCTAGATGAGCACCAGACTCTTGCCTGCTTTAAATGCAGCACAACTACATGGTATAGCAAGTTAATGGCTGTTAACATGACATACTTGGTCCAATATATCACATGTACTAGTATATATACAAATGATTTGCATATTTAGTGCCTGTCTATTAGTTAGCACCAGTTCTTGGCTACAGTCAGTTGAGGTTGCCAGACATGAATTTTAACATGACAAGGTTTACAAACTTTGCTAGATTAATCAGTTGGAACTATTAACTAACATTATCATGGGTATGGACCAGTAAAATCGACATGGCGACGTGCTACTTTAGGTTTAGTAACTTGGGACATGAACAATTTCTTAAAATCACCATGGTGACATGAACATTTTTAAAAATCGACATGGGGACATGGCCATTTTTTAAAATCGACATGTGACATGGGGGACCCCCCATCCACACCCCCAACTTTGACATTGTCATTACAGCTTTGCTGATGTCTAGTCTCTACTCTAGATTTGGACTATGAGTCTATGTATGTTCCTGTTCTATAAGACTACCGGTATACCGTATGTTTCTTTCAATTTTAACTTCGTAAGTTTTATCTAGCCTGAGTACCTGTATCCAGCTCTGATACTTTGTTCAGATGACAGAGCTGGAGAGCAATTACCGGTATATTGTAAGAATAGGTGACACATTTACAAAAGCCTTGCACTCAGCAATGGAATAATGTACGGTACCCACTCACTGTTACTATGTAAGTGCCTGGCAGGTACACCTTGTCCTTGGGCTCAGTCTTTTATTTTGTGTCCAGCCCTCAATTACTTTCATGCAGTGTATTTCCATCTCTTTTGTTGGTAATAAGGTGAAGGGAACACTGCATTTTGAGGGGTGTTCATTCATCCATGACAATTGCAGAGGGCATTGGTCAATCTATGTACACACTGGCCATACCTGAGTACAGTGAGATCTCTTTAATCCGCCAGCCAATAGTCCGCCACCCCATATATCCGCCAGGTTCACACTGGAGACCGTTCTTAAAGAAAAATGATGTTTGCAACACAGGCACAGGGCATAGGGATTCTTTGTACATTTATGGCATTCTTTACTTATGATTTCCAGCAATCTACAAAGACGTTCCTGTAGAAGCAGAAGTGCACAACACTGACGTTACATCAACAACAGTGGAGAAGGCAGCACCATCAAAGTTTGTCACTGCCTTCCTTAAACGTCACGGTCCAGAAAGCCGTGTGACAGAAACACTTGGAGACGACTTGCAATACAAGCAATATTTCCTAGATAATGTAGCTAAAACAGAGAAGCGTAAGTTTGACAGAAGGCAAGGCAAGAAGAAAGTTCTTTCATGTGCAGAAAAAAAGCGACTCAAAGTCTTTGATATTGACCCTTCACAACAAAGGTTAGTTTACAGGCCTACTGGTACTCATTTTCTAAAGATAGATATAAGGCTTATTGGACCCTAATAGCTTTTTGAGTTTTGAAATCCACACATGAGAACAGAGTTCATACCATTCTAAAACTTATTCACACATACTTTACGAGATGCCTATAAATGGACACTGGTCAATGTGTCCTGTCACTGGATTCATCTTATACAGACCAGTTTGCCTGACACATTAGTCATGTTTTAATCATATCAGTTCTGTTCTTAAAAATAAGGTCACATGCAGAATGGTCGTAGAAACATGAAAGCCTTGACACAGCTTTATTTCTGGCCACAATAAAATTGCGTAGGTTGGCATACGGTAAGTCCATTCACCCTAAAAATTAGCCAATCTCATGATTTTAAAATCATAGAAGTTTGATTAGCACAGACGAGGTTTAGAAAACGTGAAAATTGCGTCGCAGTCGGGAAAATCGCAATGGAGTCGTAGATTTCCTATCACTATTCTGACCGGCCTTTATGGCTCAGGATTTTACAGAGATGCCACTTTTCCTAACTTTCTAGGAATTCCGAATTTTTTATTTCCTTTCTTATAGGTATTTCCTATTGTAAATTGAGAAAATTAGGAGGATTTCCGAATTTTTGAGAAGCAGTGAGTGGCATCCCTGATTTTAACATTGTATTTAGAACAAAATAAAGTCGCCTTGATTATCACGTAACCTGGTGTATACAAAAGGTGTGACAAACTTTTCCATAGTTTAAGTTAGATATATAAATGATTTGTATAACACTTTTTAAAGCTAAATGGGTGTGCACAGTCGATTTAGAAATGGCAAAAATCACTGAAAAAAACAACTTGTAAACGTTAGGCTACATAAAATTGATTTTTAGCTTTGCGGACACCTCTCCCTCCTTTCTCTTTCTGTAAGATAAAAGTCCAAAAATGGCCTCATGGGACATGTGCTATATATTTCACAAAACTGTCCATATCTCAGCTGTTGATTGGTATAATCAAAATTTAAGAGGTATTCTGTTCCTTATATCCATGCGCAGATATCGCATGCATCGTTCTTAAATTGTTTTTTGTGGTGAGTTGTAAAATCTACTTGAAAATGCAAGGAAATAAAAAATGCCCTCCACCCCGTATCCACAGTAAAAAAAACTATACGAAATGAAATGCAAGCGGAAATGCATTTTATGCAGTCATATTATGGTCGTGCTTTAAATAGAGATTTTACTTGAGAACTTGGCGATTTCCTGATGATTTAATGGTACATGATTTCTCATTGCAGGTATTCTATGTTCATCCCTCTCCATCAACTGTGGAAGGACTACGTTGATGATTTGATTCCTCCAGCAAAGTAAGAATAGATATTTGTTTTTTCAAACAAGAATTGATCACCAAAGTAATCTTAATACCTCACCTGTAAGTCGCAGCTCAAGTAATATACATACCCGTAAACTCATTTTTTCTTCAATTTTCTCAGTTATTAAGGAGATTAATCTGGGTAGATAGTACATGTATGTGATTCTGGGTAGATAGTACATGTATGTGATAATGTTATCCATAGCCCAGAAGAATCTCCTTAGGAACATTGAGTTGTGTTCTCTTTGAAGAGGAAATTTTTCAGTGGTATGTGCCAAAGTTACACAATTGGCATAACTGGCTGTTCCTCCAGTTGCTTCTACCCCCTGTCAATATGGCCACTGCAGGCAGCAGGGAGTTTGGAAATCTGGGAGAGGGAATCCACAGGGCAGAATAGTCTCCATTCATGCAAATGTGTCAGTCCTCTTCCTACACAGTGATTTGGCTGAGTTATTAGGCTAGTAACCTGCTGCAAAATATAGTTCCCTATATTTTCAGTCTAAAACTCATCAATAACTTTAGATGTGTATGTATTTTCTCATGGGTTTGGATCTGCTTTGGATCTTAGATGAGATACAATGAACCATGCATGGCATTAACCAGTGTTTATGAAGAAATCACTAATATTAGTCTATGCCAGATCACTTATTAGTTTGGACAGTCTGCACTCTCCTAGCAGGTTCCTCTTCAAGCTGAGTCCCCATTGCTGTACATTGGGATGCAGTGGCTAGTAATATCATCCTCGGCCAGCAGCTAGTAATATCATCCTCGGCCAGCAGCTAGTAATACCAGCCTCAGCCAGGGGCTATTAATACCAGCCTCGATCAGCAGCTAGTAATACCAGCCTCGGGCAGGAGCTAGTAATACCAACCTCAGCCAGCGGCTAGTAATACCAGCCTCAGCCAGCAGCTAGTAATACCAGCCTCAGCCAGCAGCTAGTAATACCAGCCTCAGCCAGCAGCTAGTAATACCAGCCTCAGCCAGCAGCTAGTAATACCAGCCTCAGCCAGCGGCTAGCACCCAAACTTGTTTAGAACAAAGTAAATTTTAGTGGATGAGATCTGAGTGAAATCATGCCTGGGAGGTGTTAAAACGTTTTGCTCACCTCTCCCCCTGGTCTTGCGGGCAGCTTTTAAGGTGTGTAAGATGTCAGAACGCCCGTACCCGTTTCCCTTGTCCCTGTGGATGGTTGTTGGCTGGGTGGGGGGGGGGGGGGGCAGATCAAAGGGAAGCCCTGGTAGGTGTTAGGACGCCCCTACCCGTTTCCCTGGTCTTGTGGACTGTTGTTGGGGGCAGGGAGGGGTCTAAGGGAAGCCCTGGTAGGCGTTAGGAGGTCCCTCCTTGCCATGAGAGCATCTGTTGGGTGGGGGAGATCTAAAGGAGGGAGGTGTTAGACAAACACCAAAATATTGTTTCGTGGCAAAACATAGCCGACCTCAGAATTGTTGGAGAACGTTTTCTCATATTTTAATTTTCTTTTTATTGCAAATACAGAGCTGGAGGTAAATGCCCATGTTTTTTTTTTCAGTTTGGTTGTTACATTTCCGAAATTAAACAATTGTTTACCATAAAAAAAAATCAGTGGAACCCCATCTAAAACGTCACAATTCAATAAACATGTATGCTTAAATTTGGTATCAGAAAATTCTATTACATCTACCCAGTGTAGATGTAATGGGATATTGTTAATAACATAGCTTAATACATTTGTAATACCTTCTTGTTTGTTCGTCATTCATTAATATAGGTATGACTATATGAATCTCCCTACTTTTCTCAACTTGGATACAACGAATTTTGGTTACAACAAACTTTTTGGCCTGAAATAGGGTGTTTGTTGTAACCAAGTTTCACTGTAATATTACAGCCTCAGCCAGCACCTATAGTAATACCAGCCTCGGCTAGCAGCTATATGGCACATGGCTATTGTATTATTGACCAATGGGAGGCATCCCTGGCATATACTGCGGAGTCGGGGGCTGAAGGTGTTAGTCATAGTGCCGTCGGGGTCTAATGGCGGCCCCCAGCTGATAATGGCTATGTGAGCTATAGTAATACATGTGTACCAGCCTCGGCCAGCAGCTAGTAATACCAGCCTCGGCCAGCAGCTATTAATGCCAGCCTCGGCCAGCAGTTAGTAATACCAGCCTTGGCCAGCAGCTAGTAATACCAGCATCAGCCAGCAGCTAGTAATACACCAGCCTCGGCTAGCAGCTAGTAATACACCAGCCTCGGCTAGCAGCTAGTAATACACCAGCCTCGGCAAGCAGCTAGTAATACACCAGCCTCGGCAAGCAGCTAGTAATACACCAGCCTTGGCAAGCAGCTAGTAATACACCAGCCTTGGCAAGCAGCTAGTAATACACCAGCCTCGGCCAGCAGATAGTAATACACCAGCCTCGGCCAGCAGCTAGTAATACACCATCCTTGGCAAGCAGCTAGTAATACACCAGCCTTGGCAAGCAGCTAGTAATACACCAGCCTCGGCAAGCAGCTAGTAATACCAGCCTTGGCCAGCAGCTAGTAATACCAGCCTCAGCCAGCTGCTATATTTGTCAGCAATTAGTAAATATGTGTCAGTACTAAGTTATTATGCTGTCACTATCTTTGAGATTGCATTTTAATTGATGGATGGAAATGCTCCAATCACATTTGACATTTGGATGCAAAGACAAGGTTTAGAGCTTGCTCTACATCCTTGAACTCATTTTTATACCTAAAGTCCTAGTCATGGTGCAAAAACTACATTACATATCAATCTATGAATGTCAGTGTCTATACACCAGACACCAGAGTGAGTAATGGTTAACACCATTTCTACACCTAATGTCCATTCTATTCATGTTAAGAAAACTACATTGCATATTAACTGATTGATGAATGTATTTGGTGGTTTTGATCAGAGATTGCGCTTTTGCAGAAAAAGGGGTAGTTTTTGGGTTGGAAATGTAATTTTTAGGAAAAAAAAGGCTTGAAATCTATGGAAAGAGGAGACAGTCCTTTAGAAAGGTGATGACAAGGATGGTGTCTCCTTTGGATAAGAAATGTGGAGACCAGGGTCCCAGCACCTTGTAATACATTTCCTCCGCCAAATGTTTACGGAATAATTTCCACATTTGTTTACAAATGAAGTCTGTGCTCATGTGCTACTTGTTTTGTTTTTTTTTTTGTTTTTTTTTGTTTTTTTTTAAGATCCACCAGGGTCAATCTTGTGATTCATCCAGATCCAATGAGATCTCATTTGTCTTAGTAAAATTCTTAATTGAGGGTAACAGACATTTCAAAACCACCGAAATACATATATTTGGCCCCTAAATATGTCTCAAATGTCAAAAAACTTATTCTTTTCAATGCATCTTCAAAACTCAAAATCCCATTTGAAGTAATGAGTGCACATGTATCCTGTAATAAGCGCACACCTTCTCTTTTTGTTCACATTTTAGACTATAAATTACCAAAACTTTCCGATATTTAGATCCTTTAGACATACATTCCAGATATTTTTAAGCTCACAATGCACTAATTAATACATTGAATCTAATGATTATAGCTTTTAGCTTCCCCCACCCCCCGCCCTAGGCTATGCCACTGAAGCGGTTTAATATGGGAGTAATTCGGTGATTCTTACAAGCAACTTCATTGGATAAATTTCACGGCAACTCTCCTCCCTCCACCCTACTGCTGAGGATGTACACAACTTAGAAAGCAAAAACATAAAACTCATAGTTGTTGGTTGTTTTTATGATTGCTTTGCAGCGCCATGGTTATTGTGTACAGCTCTCCTTAGAGATATGTCATAAGTGGATGTTGCCTAGCAACGGTGTTCCTGATGACAATCACAGATTTTAATCCAAACTGTCATTCAGAGTGGTAGCATTGTGCTGTAAATACCCCTCAATCATGACCGTGTCCGAAATGTGGTTGGGATAGACATACAGCGTATTTAAAGGCACATTATGCCTATGTATTATGGGATGTACCCCGGTACACAAGAAACTTTGTCTCACAAAAAATGTGAGGGAACTGAAAATCATTCGATCATGGAACTCTATGATATAAAGCAACCTGGACATCGGCATTTGTATTAATAAAACCTTAAACTTCACTTTGGTTCCACATTCCTTTGGCTCAAAGTTAACCTGGTAGTTAGTAATTACCGTAATCTCCCGCGTAGAAGACGCTGTGCGCGTATAGGACGCCCCCCCTTCTTGGGAGAAGCATTTTCGCGTATAAGACGCACCTCTTAGGGGTGATTTTTGTCAATCCAGTACTGTTCTATGTAAAATTACCCCTCGTATAAGACGCACCCCCTTCTTGGGAGAATGCTATAAGACGCCCCAGCATTTTGTTTGGCGTAGAGGACGCGTCTTCTACGCGGGAGATTACGGTAACTTGAAAAGCGACTTATAAGGAGACACCCTGGGGCCCTGCACTTTCAGTCATTTTGGTGGTGTGAATAAGTTTAAAAAAAGATGGAAATTTTGTATATAGGAGGTAGAATTACTTAATGAATTTGTAGTGCCATTAAAGGAGGAGAGGTAGGGGTCTTGCAGGAAAAGGTATTCCATTACAAAGTTTTGTAAATTTGAGAAATTGTCAATATTGTACAGACTCTGTTGGTTGGCAGCCATAAGACATTTTTTTGGTGCGAATAGCACAGTTTTGGCAGGAGTTATGCGAATAGTGGCTTGGTGGTGCGAATAACCTGGGTTAGGGAGTGCTGATGCAACAGGCTGAGTGCACAACTCATGGGAGCCATTCACAGGCTTTTCACTTTTCGAGTTATCAGCAATTTACATTGCTGCATTATATTTCAGCTACATGATATTAAAGGCTGTCAATGCATGACTGATATATTGAGTTGGTAGAAGATATGTTTGCATAGGGGGGGGATATTTATCTGCATTATCACACCTTATCAGATAGGAACGTTATGGGCATCTTGAGAGATGTTTTGACCGCACACACTAAATAGTTCAGTTCATAGGGCAACATAAAATTATCTGAATGTTTCAATCATTGCTTACTTAAAGATTGCCACTAGCTTTTTGAAATTTCCAAATTAAATACGAATTTGGTAGACTGGAGATTCAATCAGATACCCTTTTTACTTACTTTAACCGGCTGTTGCATGTCAAACATTCATTTTACCTTTTCCATATTAAATAAATTTAGTGCCATCCATTCTGAATACTTTGAATGAATGAAACAAATCTTTAATCTGCAACCAAAATGCCTTTGAAAACAAAACGATTCAGACCTAGCCCACGCAGAAGTGATTTTGTGAGCACAAATTGCACTTTTAACAATATGGGCCTTTGGCAGCTCTACGTGGGGAGCATACATTTTACATTTAAATATTCTTATCATTACCTGTATGTACATGCATTTATTTCATGTGAATAACGACGGCCCATAGAAATAACTTTGAACAGCCGATTGCCACACCCCCGGCTGAATTACTGGGTACATGTCTTAATGGCCACTTCGTCATGTGACTTATTTACATACCAAATTCAAGCATTTTTATATCAATAGTTGAAAAGGTTGGTAAATATACCCAAAACTGCACTCTTTCTTTGCTCACTAATAACATCTAAAAGTTTTGAACACTTTGAGACTTAAATTAAAGGAACCGACATGTTTCGGCCTTTGGCAGGCCTTTGTCAAGGTTGAGACTTAAATTAAAGGAACCGACATGTTTCGGCCTTTGGCAGGCCTTTGTCAAGGTTGAGACTTAAATTAAAGGAACCGACATGTTTCGGCCTTTTGCAGGCCTTTGTCAAGGTTATAATATGAAATAAATACTGAACTCACAGTTATACAATGTTGACAATTCAACTCTTCGGACTGTCTCCACCTTCAGTTATGTCTCTATGTTATCTACTGTATATATTTCATATTTGTTTATCATGTACCTTTTTATCTGCTTCAAATGTCAGTGGGATGTGTGCATTCTACTCTGTTGTGGTTTTAGGGACTACCTTAGTGGCCGCACCCAGACCACTATGGCCAATGGGCTGGTCTCTGTTACTCTGGATATTGGCTGTGGGGTGCCACAAGGCTCAGTGTTGGGCCCCCTGCTCTTCCTAGTATATATTAACAGCATCACAAATATAATAGACAATTCTGAATTCTTCATGTATGCCGATGACCTCGCTATAGTCACTACTGGGAAAAGCCAGATAGACATAAGGAATAGGCAACAGGAGGACCTAGACAGAATTAGTATGTGGTGCAGGACGTTCAAGTTAACAATGAATGCTGAGAAACCTAAGTACTTTGGGTATATTCATATCATAACATCCCTGATCTAACTGATTATAATGTTCACCTGGGTGCATGTGAGCTTGAAAGGGTTATCGAGTTCAACTACCTGGGTGTAGTGGTTGACAGATACCTTAAATTCGCTAGCCACTTTGTCAAGGTGAGATCATCTGCTAACGGACGGCTGCAGCATTTGAGAAATCTACGTAAGTATATGGACAAGACGCTGTCCCTGAGGCTCTACAAACAGATGATACTCCCTATACTTCTTTAGGACGGAGCTAGGGGTAGGTGTCTGTCTTGCACGATGCGACCACTCAGAATGACGGTTTTGCCAAGGGCGCATGATGTCATGGGGAATACTGTTGCTAGGCAACATCATTTGTGTACACATCTCCATGGGGAGGTGGTTACAGCATCCATGGTGACTGACTACCATGGAGACCGGGCATAGAAACTGGTTCTGGGCCCAAAAGGAGCAGTTTCTTCCTATGGGGAATCATCAGGCATCTGTTAGTGCTGGGTAGACAATAAAAATTGCCTAATAAGTGGTCCCAAACCCAAAGAGGTCTAGTGTGAGTTACACAAAACCTAGAGGTTTAATGTATCTCCTCACCTAAAAACTACAACAAGCTTGTTAAAATTATGTTAAGTGTGAGACAGCATGTAAGTCTCAAATGAGGGTCCTACGCCTCAAAGGGGGGATTTTTCAACAGCATTCCCTTATACCAAATGTTGACCAGGCCAATATTTAGTAATCGTTCAAAACAACCCTTATTCTCCTGGTCCGGAAAGATTTAATAAAAAATTTTCAACGCGGCTAGGTCCAGAACAGGAGTTGTGCAAGGGTGTATGAGAACAAAATTGGACTACCGTAAACTCCTGCGTAGAAGACGCGCTGCGCGTAGAAGACGCACCCCAAACTTAGCACATGCATTTTCGCGTATAAGACGCACATTTTAATGCTGATATTTGTAAGATTAGTACATTTCTATAGAAAAATTACCCCTCGTATAAGACGCACCCCTAACTTGAGAGAAAGCTATAAGACTCCCCAGCATTTTGTTTGGTGTAGAGGACGCGTCTTATATGCGGGAGTTTACGGTATTTAAAGGTAAGTGGTCCAATATAATGCTAAATTACCCGGTAAATTAACCAGCCCCAAAAGGGGGCATCGGCAATATTCAACCCATTGGGTGCATTAGTATGGAGTCTCTGAATCCAATTGAACTCAATAAGATTCCTCAGGTAGGAAGCCTTGTCACTACTGGGGTGAGCATGAATGAAGTCCACTATGGTGAGCTCCACATCATCCAACTGACTATGGAAGGCTGAGTTGAAATGAGCACCTACGATGCTCGTGACATTATTCCTGATGTTGTAAAAATGGGTCCGTATGCGGTCCATCAAAGGCCCCTTCCTCTGTCCTACATACTTTTTGCCACAGCGTTTGCAGCCTAAGCTGTAGATGACATTGGAGCTCTTACAACATACATTCATCATCGAGGAGTATGTACGGCCGGTAGTGTCACAGACTATTTTCCCCGAGAAATTCATCCGGGTGCAACATCCACAGCCTTTGGTGCGGCAGAGATTGGCACTGGTTGCTACCCTCACTCTGGGTGGGGGTGGTAACTTGGCACGGATGACAAAGGAACCAATATTCCGCGGCTTCTTGTACACGGTCTGGAAGCCTTGGGAGTGAATTTTCCTGGTATGATAAGATCGTATCAGGAGGTCCCAGTTTTTCATCACTATTTTCGACAGGCATTCAGAACCTGGTGAAAAGGTTTGGATGAGAAGATGAGGGTTAGTGTCCTTCTTTTTGGCACAGGGAT
This sequence comes from Acholoe squamosa, assembly GCA_949317995.1. Classification (NCBI taxonomy): domain Eukaryota; kingdom Metazoa; phylum Annelida; class Polychaeta; order Phyllodocida; family Polynoidae; genus Acholoe; species Acholoe squamosa. The sequence continues at coordinate 58,630,183 of OX439038.1, read as the reverse complement.
TCCAGGAGTAGGTCTCGTGATTGAGCCCAGGCTTTCAAGAAGGCTGATTGTACTAGACAAGGGTCATACCCGTGTCTCACAAAGTGGCGTCCCTTCATAACGCCATACTTTATGAAGTCACGGTCACGTAAGCATATCCTCCTAATGCGGAGGAATTGCCCATATGGAATACCTCGTAAAAAAAAAAAAAAAAAAAATTCTCCCTATACTTGACTATGGGGACCTAGTTGTGGATGGTGCCCCGGTGGACGGTGTATTGAGCCTGCAAACAATCCAGAACCACTTCCTCAGGACATGTACCCCATGGGACTCACTGACTGTATTGCAACAACGGTCAAGAGACCTAAAGAGTTTCAGGAAGAACATAAAGCAGGAATAGATTTTTAGGATCTATCCAATGTAATGTACTGATTAGATTAGCTGTACCAAATATTGGAAATGAATGGAAAGAATTTTCCCTATGTGGGGCTGGTGATTGCATCACCCTACAAACTAAGTAATTTATGCATTAACATACTCTGTTGTATGAATGTATTGTATGAAATGTAAGCTAAATGTGATTGACACTTAAGATTAGACCAAATGCAATACTAACAGGGGTGTGAAATCTCCACGGAAACGCGTAAATCCGCATTTTTGATGCCCAGAAAGACCATTCTTGAGATCTATGCAAATCCACTGAGAAAAGAAATTACCATTTGTAGGGGGGGGGGTCTGACTTGAAATTTCTGCCAATGTCATTCCAGATTGAGAATTGTTGGCCTCCAAATGGTAATTTCAAACATCCCTGTACAACAGTGTGTGTTATATTCTGCTCAAATAACATTAGAACAACTTTTGTTAAGCTTTATCCTACATAAAAAACATTAACTAGCAAGCCGTATGTTACACTTCAGAGGAAATGGGTTTCGGGATTTCACACCCCTGACTAAGAAAAATTCCTAACGAGTGTTCATATTATGCCTGACAAGTGTACATGATGCCAACTACCTGTGATGAGTACTTCTTACTGTGATAATAATGTTTGTATGTTTATTTGCATATAATTATATTGATCACATTGAAAATAGCAGAACTGTCTGTGTGTACATATGATCAATAAAATTCTTACCAACAACAACAATATTATATTAAATCGTTATGAGGGCGACTGAATACTTATAAGGGACTCATAGTTGATTGAATTTCATACAAGCCCTGAATGCATGATCCTCATGTACATATGAATTACCTGCGCCTATGTTGATCTGTACAGTTAAGTTCGACTTGCTAAAGGTCTATTACTACATATATCTATGTCAAGAATCTGGCCAGCTTTAGGCTGCAGCATATAAATTGGACGTAATGCTGAAACTCTTGAATTCAGGTTAGGCTCCCAGAATAAGGCTGTAGCAGAACAACAACTTCTACGTGCTGACTACCACGGGTCAATTATTACTGTTACCAGATCTCGGTGTCCAGGTTTGGTTGGTGCCACGGGCATTGTTGTACAGGAAACCCGCAACGTCTTCCGAATCATCACAAAGGAAGATCGTCTCAAAAGTAAGCATGATAAGTATTTATGGTAGAGTGTTATGGTAGAGCCTTAATCTTGATTTGAATATTTTTGCTTGACATCACAAAGTTAGCGTAATGGATCAAGGGTTCATTGTTTATTGGTTGTCCTTATGCACCAATATACCTCTTTGACACAGCATTGTTTATGGTGCTGACCCTTTGAGCCTAATAATGCATGGCCAGTAAGCACTGACGGTATTTAAGTTTTATCCCTTCAGACCCTAATCTTCAGGCGTGATCCTCAAGTTAACCCATTTTTCTTTTGTGTGTGTGTAAAAATCACAAAAAAACTCCTAGAAGAATCATCAAAATATCGCATATTTGGTATCAATATAAGCCCACTGGCGCAGGAATAGAGCATGTGTGGAACAAAAAACTGACCTACTGACCCTACAGTTTTGGCCATGTGACGAGAATACAAGAATTTCGGGTATTTAATATATAATGTTATATGCAAAATTACGGCAGAGGTCAGCGTACATAAAAAAAAAATTCCATCCCACGTCTCCAACCACACAAAACCAGATATTTGTTGATCCGTGCAACTTGTTAGTAACACAGTCACTATCCCTTCCTTGCCAGTGATGGTAATCCCAGTTACAGTTCCAACAATTTCCCACTGTTCTGTGCAGAAATCTTTTATGAGCAAACTGATATTTTTGTAGGGAAAAGACTTGAACCTGTTAAGAGTACTGCATTTGATTGAACTGTTTTCCTAATTGCAGCTATTCCAAAACAGAATACCGTTTTCACTGTGCAGCACGCCGGCTACATCTTCACAATCTATGGTAACCAGTTTAGGATTCGCTCAAGCGATAGGGTCTCCAAGAAGTTCAAAGTTAAGGCAACAGTTGACTTGTAATTAACATTTCAACTCCAGAACTCTCAAGGAGCCTTTAAGCTACACTAAAGAAGTACTCTTCTTCCTCTATTGGACTTAAGCGGCCGCAGAAATGACGTCAAAGAAACTGAATCTTGTGGTTGCAGCCTGTAATAACCGTGGTATTGGTGTCAATGGCAACCTACCATGGAGACTCAAGGGTGACATGGCTTTCTTCAAGAAGATCACAAAGGAGACTGAAGACCCTGCTCTGCAGAATGCTGTCATAATGGGTAGGAAGACATGGGAGTCCATTCCGACAAAATTCAGACCCCTTGCGGATCGTTTCAATGTGGTCATCAGTCGCAACTGGACATCAGCCCCCGAGGGTGCGCACCTAGCAAACAGCTTGGATGATGCCATCAGTCTGTGTTCAACCCGGGAACATGCTAAATCTATTGAAGGGCTATTCATCATTGGTGGTAGCTCCATTTATCAGCTAGCACTGTCCTCGCCACTTTGCAGTCGCATCTACTATACACACGTGGATGCCGACTTTGAATGTGACACCTTTCTCCCAGAATTTGACTCTAAGACCTTCGAGAAGGTTGATGCAGAAGGAATAGATGGGACTGAGAAAGAAGACAATGGAATTCGGTATCGTTTTGAAGTTTATGACAGGAAAGCCTGAGTAAGGTTAGGCTCTATGGTAATTGCTATAATTGGTTTCAGAGTCTCATTACCTCTTGGAAATCTGACATTAGGGAGGTTTAGCACCAACTGCGTGAGCAATGAAACGCAGACATACAGCATACCTACAGCACTGGTACGTCTGCGTTAAATGAGCTACGGAGGACGTACGTTGTTGTTGCTAAACCTCCCTAATATTATACCAAAACGTATGTATGAAAAAACAACATAAAAAAAAACATGAAAAAATGAAATAAATGGAAGAAATGTGTCATATGAATGATTGCCATGCTAAAATTCAAGATTCACTGTTCTGTCTACTGCATGTATCTTTTGAGTTACTGTGAAATCTAATTGCTTATTAATGTATAAAACCTCTGGAGTTTGTGTTAGTCTTGTTTGATTCAGACCAAGTCAATTTCATCTGTAGCCCATGTAAGACGACTGAACAGTACCTAGGTACAATAGTATATGGTAAGGTATGATTAACCCTCTCCCCACTAAGTTTTCAGTTGAGTTTTAGCATATATAAGGAAGATATAATGAAGTATAGTTGAAAGGAAGTAGGAAGTATCGTAAAAGAGTCCCTACTGAAATGTTGGATTATGGGCTTGTTATTGGTGGTGGAGACTGGACAATGCCTCAGTGGGATAACCTCATCAACTAGAATGATACAGGCTTCATCTGCTCACTGTGTGACTGGGAAAAAGTGCCTCCGCTGTGTGATGGGGCGCGTATGAATATATGCATGTAGCTTCAAATTATTTATTTTTTTTTTACGTTTGCAGCTCTAGAACCACTTAACATAGCTTCATGGGATAAAAAACCGTCAAATGCGGAAATAGCTTGGCGTTTTGTAGATTTTCACAAAATGCAATATTCTGCCCTCAGGATGGTAACAGGGGAAATAAATGTACTTCAACTCCGGAACTATTTGATATACCATTGCTAAATTTTACTATTTTGTGCCAAACAACCCATACCCTCTGTGTGCGGTGAATGTGATACAGGAATGATTTTGGTAAAAGGAAATAGTGTTCTGCCCATCTAGCATCAAGTAGGGGTGGACTTTGATGGCATCCTGCGATACATTGAGAATATTATATGTGAATTAGCAACTGGAACTAGCCTTAAATAGGGTGGACTTCAATGGCACCCTGGCATACATTAAAACTTTGCTGAAATCTGCTTGGTTCATACCAAGTCATTTTGATTCATTTCCTTCATAAGACATGAGGTTTAGCAGTCACTACGTAGGCATTATAACGCAGACGTGCAGCATACTTACAGCACTGCTACGTCTACGTAAAATCAGGTTTGAGTGAAGTACGTTGTGTTTGCTAAACCTCCCTAGTGTCCAAGATTGTTTGGCGATAACATCTTTAATTCCATTGGTGAGCCACTTGACAGTTTTCAGGTGTGAATGTCAAATGTTTAAGTTTGTTGCCTAAATATTGGGCTTGTCCGGGAATTGAACCCGGGACCTCTCGCACCCGAAGCGAGAATCATACCCCTAGACCAACAAGCCAAGTGCCCTGAACTCTGTATTGAGAGTCACTATGTTCTGAGCTAGTCTGGAGGGAATGTAAAAGTCATTGGTGGCCAAGCTTTTTATCTTGAATTTCATATTCATTTCAATTTCAAACAACTGGTAATTATATAACAAAACCACTGCCCAGACCCGGGATCGAACCGGGGACCTTTAGATCTTCAGTCTAACGCTCTCCCAACTGAGCTATCGAGGCCTGCACTCCTTGAATGTAAAGCCATTCATTTTTGTGCATCACCTTCAGGTGGTTACCTTTCAGATTTAACATGATCTGTGCAAAGCATTCACCATATTTCTATGTGTTCAGTGGGACTCTCACCATGGGTCGAGACATGTCTGTACTTGCAATGTTTAAGTGCAATAAACCAGAACCTTGCTTTTGGTGAGAACACCATATTGATTATGTGATGTGGATTTTATAATGACAGACAGATTGGGTTTCTCAGTTGTATATTGAATTGTAGTGGGTGTCTGAGAAGTTAAAGCAAGTAAAATTATTTTTTAAAAACTGCTTCCCAGACGGGGAATCGAACCCCGGCCGCGGCGGTGAAAGCGCCGAATCCTAACCACTAGACCACCTGGGATGTGGTCTAATTTGAAAATGATAGCTTCATTTGAAACATCATCGACATTCTGGATATTAAGGAAACAACTACCATGAAGGAAAAGGTCTGAATATAGATGGCATTCCTTTGGGAATGATATACCCATTGTGTCTGCCTTAGGTGTTAGTATGGAGGCAAATTGCTTCTGAGTGTGAAACGTTTCAACTTTGCTGAAATCTGCTTGGTTCATACCAAGTCATTTTGATTCATTTCTTCGTAAGACATGTTCACAATATTGCTGCAAGGACACATAGGGTATTTCAAAGGGAAAAGCGTCACTTCCCAGACGGGGAATCGAACCCCGGCCGCGGCGGTGAGAGCGCCGAATCCTAACCACTAGACCACCTGGGAACCTGCATGGCAAAACATGGTCATCCTGACTTGTTTCTCTATATCGATATTGTGATTGGTTTTGTTATGTAGTGGGCGTCTGAGAAGTTAAAGCAAGTAAAATTATTTTTAAGCACCTCGCCTATATTTGAGCTGTTTCAAGTCGAAAAATGCAAGATAGACATATTTTGAGTAGTCAGCAATGGCATACAAATGATATGCTATAGATTAAGAATTGAGCTTTTTGCCAAAAGTGGCATAAAGTGAGGGCTTGTCCGGGATTTGAACCCGGGACCTCTCGCACCCTAAGCGAGAATCATACCCCTAGACCAACAAGCCACAATTAGTTAATGGGCACTGGTAAATGTCCATTAAGTGAAAAGAAATGGGATTCAGCCGAAATAGGAGATTTGAAAAAATAGTGAGGTTTAGCAGTCACTACGTAGGCATTATAACGCAGACGTGCAGCATACTTACAGCACTGCTACGTCTACGTAAAATCAGGTTTGAGTGAAGTACGTTGTGTTTGCTAAACCTCCCTAGTGTCCAAGATTGTTTGGCGATAACATCTTTAATTCCATTGGTGAGCCACTTGACAGTTTTCAGGTGTGAATGTCAAATGTTTAAGTTTGTTGCCTAAATATTGGGCTTGTCCGGGAATTGAACCCGGGACCTCTCGCACCCGAAGCGAGAATCATACCCCTAGACCAACAAGCCAAGTGCCCTGAACTCTGTATTGAGAGTCACTATGTTCTGAGCTAGTCTGGAGGGAATGTAAAAGTCATTGGTGGCCAAGCTTTTTATCTTGAATTTCATATTCATTTCAATTTCAAACAACTGGTAATTATATAACAAAACCACTGCCCAGACCCGGGATCGAACCGGGGACCTTTAGATCTTCAGTCTAACGCTCTCCCAACTGAGCTATCGAGGCCTGCACTCCTTGAATGTAAAGCCATTCATTTTTGTGCATCACCTTCAGGTGGTTACCTTTCAGATTTAACATGATCTGTGCAAAGCATTCACCATATTTCTATGTGTTCAGTGGGACTCTCACCATGGGTCGAGACATGTCTGTACTTGCAATGTTTAAGTGCAATAAACCAGAACCTTGCTTTTGGTGAGAACACCATATTGATTATGTGATGTGGATTTTATAATGACAGACAGATTGGGTTTCTCAGTTGTATATTGAATTGTAGTGGGTGTCTGAGAAGTTAAAGCAAGTAAAATTATTTTTTAAAAACTGCTTCCCAGACGGGGAATCGAACCCCGGCCGCGGCGGTGAAAGCGCCGAATCCTAACCACTAGACCACCTGGGATGTGGTCTAATTTGAAAATGATAGCTTCATTTGAAACATCATCGACATTCTGGATATTAAGGAAACAACTACCATGAAGGAAAAGGTCTGAATATAGATGGCATTCCTTTGGGAATGATATACCCATTGTGTCTGCCTTAGGTGTTAGTATGGAGGCAAATTGCTTCTGAGTGTGAAACGTTTCAACTTTGCTGAAATCTGCTTGGTTCATACCAAGTCATTTTGATTCATTTCTTCGTAAGACATGTTCACAATATTGCTGCAAGGACACATAGGGTATTTCAAAGGGAAAAGCGTCACTTCCCAGACGGGGAATCGAACCCCGGCCGCGGCGGTGAGAGCGCCGAATCCTAACCACTAGACCACCTGGGAACCTGCATGGCAAAACATGGTCATCCTGACTTGTTTCTCTATATCGATATTGTGATTGGTTTTGTTATGTAGTGGGCGTCTGAGAAGTTAAAGCAAGTAAAATTATTTTTAAGCACCTCGCCTATATTTGAGCTGTTTCAAGTCGAAAAATGCAAGATAGACATATTTTGAGTAGTCAGCAATGGCATACAAATGATATGCTATAGATTAAGAATTGAGCTTTTTGCCAAAAGTGGCATAAAGTGAGGGCTTGTCCGGGATTTGAACCCGGGACCTCTCGCACCCTAAGCGAGAATCATACCCCTAGACCAACAAGCCACAATTAGTTAATGGGCACTGGTAAATGTCCATTAAGTGAAAAGAAATGGGATTCAGCCGAAATAGGAGATTTGAAAAAATAGTGAGGTTTAGCAGTCACTACGTAGGCATTATAACGCAGACGTGCAGCATACTTACAGCACTGCTACGTCTACGTAAAATCAGGTTTGAGTGAAGTACGTTGTGTTTGCTAAACCTCCCTAGTGTCCAAGATTGTTTGGCGATAACATCTTTAATTCCATTGGTGAGCCACTTGACAGTTTTCAGGTGTGAATGTCAAATGTTTAAGTTTGTTGCCTAAATATTGGGCTTGTCCGGGAATTGAACCCGGGACCTCTCGCACCCGAAGCGAGAATCATACCCCTAGACCAACAAGCCAAGTGCCCTGAACTCTGTATTGAGAGTCACTATGTTCTGAGCTAGTCTGGAGGGAATGTAAAAGTCATTGGTGGCCAAGCTTTTTATCTTGAATTTCATATTCATTTCAATTTCAAACAACTGGTAATTATATAACAAAACCACTGCCCAGACCCGGGATCGAACCGGGGACCTTTAGATCTTCAGTCTAACGCTCTCCCAACTGAGCTATCGAGGCCTGCACTCCTTGAATGTAAAGCCATTCATTTTTGTGCATCACCTTCAGGTGGTTACCTTTCAGATTTAACATGATCTGTGCAAAGCATTCACCATATTTCTATGTGTTCAGTGGGACTCTCACCATGGGTCGAGACATGTCTGTACTTGCAATGTTTAAGTGCAATAAACCAGAACCTTGCTTTTGGTGAGAACACCATATTGATTATGTGATGTGGATTTTATAATGACAGACAGATTGGGTTTCTCAGTTGTATATTGAATTGTAGTGGGTGTCTGAGAAGTTAAAGCAAGTAAAATTATTTTTTAAAAACTGCTTCCCAGACGGGGAATCGAACCCCGGCCGCGGCGGTGAAAGCGCCGAATCCTAACCACTAGACCACCTGGGATGTGGTCTAATTTGAAAATGATAGCTTCATTTGAAACATCATCGACATTCTGGATATTAAGGAAACAACTACCATGAAGGAAAAGGTCTGAATATAGATGGCATTCCTTTGGGAATGATATACCCATTGTGTCTGCCTTAGGTGTTAGTATGGAGGCAAATTGCTTCTGAGTGTGAAACGTTTCAACTTTGCTGAAATCTGCTTGGTTCATACCAAGTCATTTTGATTCATTTCTTCGTAAGACATGTTCACAATATTGCTGCAAGGACACATAGGGTATTTCAAAGGGAAAAGCGTCACTTCCCAGACGGGGAATCGAACCCCGGCCGCGGCGGTGAGAGCGCCGAATCCTAACCACTAGACCACCTGGGAACCTGCATGGCAAAACATGGTCATCCTGACTTGTTTCTCTATATCGATATTGTGATTGGTTTTGTTATGTAGTGGGCGTCTGAGAAGTTAAAGCAAGTAAAATTATTTTTAAGCACCTCGCCTATATTTGAGCTGTTTCAAGTCGAAAAATGCAAGATAGACATATTTTGAGTAGTCAGCAATGGCATACAAATGATATGCTATAGATTAAGAATTGAGCTTTTTGCCAAAAGTGGCATAAAGTGAGGGCTTGTCCGGGATTTGAACCCGGGACCTCTCGCACCCTAAGCGAGAATCATACCCCTAGACCAACAAGCCACAATTAGTTAATGGGCACTGGTAAATGTCCATTAAGTGAAAAGAAATGGGATTCAGCCGAAATAGGAGATTTGAAAAAATAGTGAGGTTTAGCAGTCACTACGTAGGCATTATAACGCAGACGTGCAGCATACTTACAGCACTGCTACGTCTACGTAAAATCAGGTTTGAGTGAAGTACGTTGTGTTTGCTAAACCTCCCTAGTGTCCAAGATTGTTTGGCGATAACATCTTTAATTCCATTGGTGAGCCACTTGACAGTTTTCAGGTGTGAATGTCAAATGTTTAAGTTTGTTGCCTAAATATTGGGCTTGTCCGGGAATTGAACCCGGGACCTCTCGCACCCGAAGCGAGAATCATACCCCTAGACCAACAAGCCAAGTGCCCTGAACTCTGTATTGAGAGTCACTATGTTCTGAGCTAGTCTGGAGGGAATGTAAAAGTCATTGGTGGCCAAGCTTTTTATCTTGAATTTCATATTCATTTCAATTTCAAACAACTGGTAATTATATAACAAAACCACTGCCCAGACCCGGGATCGAACCGGGGACCTTTAGATCTTCAGTCTAACGCTCTCCCAACTGAGCTATCGAGGCCTGCACTCCTTGAATGTAAAGCCATTCATTTTTGTGCATCACCTTCAGGTGGTTACCTTTCAGATTTAACATGATCTGTGCAAAGCATTCACCATATTTCTATGTGTTCAGTGGGACTCTCACCATGGGTCGAGACATGTCTGTACTTGCAATGTTTAAGTGCAATAAACCAGAACCTTGCTTTTGGTGAGAACACCATATTGATTATGTGATGTGGATTTTATAATGACAGACAGATTGGGTTTCTCAGTTGTATATTGAATTGTAGTGGGTGTCTGAGAAGTTAAAGCAAGTAAAATTATTTTTTAAAAACTGCTTCCCAGACGGGGAATCGAACCCCGGCCGCGGCGGTGAAAGCGCCGAATCCTAACCACTAGACCACCTGGGATGTGGTCTAATTTGAAAATGATAGCTTCATTTGAAACATCATCGACATTCTGGATATTAAGGAAACAACTACCATGAAGGAAAAGGTCTGAATATAGATGGCATTCCTTTGGGAATGATATACCCATTGTGTCTGCCTTAGGTGTTAGTATGGAGGCAAATTGCTTCTGAGTGTGAAACGTTTCAACTTTGCTGAAATCTGCTTGGTTCATACCAAGTCATTTTGATTCATTTCTTCGTAAGACATGTTCACAATATTGCTGCAAGGACACATAGGGTATTTCAAAGGGAAAAGCGTCACTTCCCAGACGGGGAATCGAACCCCGGCCGCGGCGGTGAGAGCGCCGAATCCTAACCACTAGACCACCTGGGAACCTGCATGGCAAAACATGGTCATCCTGACTTGTTTCTCTATATCGATATTGTGATTGGTTTTGTTATGTAGTGGGCGTCTGAGAAGTTAAAGCAAGTAAAATTATTTTTAAGCACCTCGCCTATATTTGAGCTGTTTCAAGTCGAAAAATGCAAGATAGACATATTTTGAGTAGTCAGCAATGGCATACAAATGATATGCTATAGATTAAGAATTGAGCTTTTTGCCAAAAGTGGCATAAAGTGAGGGCTTGTCCGGGATTTGAACCCGGGACCTCTCGCACCCTAAGCGAGAATCATACCCCTAGACCAACAAGCCACAATTAGTTAATGGGCACTGGTAAATGTCCATTAAGTGAAAAGAAATGGGATTCAGCCGAAATAGGAGATTTGAAAAAATAGTGAGGTTTAGCAGTCACTACGTAGGCATTATAACGCAGACGTGCAGCATACTTACAGCACTGCTACGTCTACGTAAAATCAGGTTTGAGTGAAGTACGTTGTGTTTGCTAAACCTCCCTAGTGTCCAAGATTGTTTGGCGATAACATCTTTAATTCCATTGGTGAGCCACTTGACAGTTTTCAGGTGTGAATGTCAAATGTTTAAGTTTGTTGCCTAAATATTGGGCTTGTCCGGGAATTGAACCCGGGACCTCTCGCACCCGAAGCGAGAATCATACCCCTAGACCAACAAGCCAAGTGCCCTGAACTCTGTATTGAGAGTCACTATGTTCTGAGCTAGTCTGGAGGGAATGTAAAAGTCATTGGTGGCCAAGCTTTTTATCTTGAATTTCATATTCATTTCAATTTCAAACAACTGGTAATTATATAACAAAACCACTGCCCAGACCCGGGATCGAACCGGGGACCTTTAGATCTTCAGTCTAACGCTCTCCCAACTGAGCTATCGAGGCCTGCACTCCTTGAATGTAAAGCCATTCATTTTTGTGCATCACCTTCAGGTGGTTACCTTTCAGATTTAACATGATCTGTGCAAAGCATTCACCATATTTCTATGTGTTCAGTGGGACTCTCACCATGGGTCGAGACATGTCTGTACTTGCAATGTTTAAGTGCAATAAACCAGAACCTTGCTTTTGGTGAGAACACCATATTGATTATGTGATGTGGATTTTATAATGACAGACAGATTGGGTTTCTCAGTTGTATATTGAATTGTAGTGGGTGTCTGAGAAGTTAAAGCAAGTAAAATTATTTTTTAAAAACTGCTTCCCAGACGGGGAATCGAACCCCGGCCGCGGCGGTGAAAGCGCCGAATCCTAACCACTAGACCACCTGGGATGTGGTCTAATTTGAAAATGATAGCTTCATTTGAAACATCATCGACATTCTGGATATTAAGGAAACAACTACCATGAAGGAAAAGGTCTGAATATAGATGGCATTCCTTTGGGAATGATATACCCATTGTGTCTGCCTTAGGTGTTAGTATGGAGGCAAATTGCTTCTGAGTGTGAAACGTTTCAACTTTGCTGAAATCTGCTTGGTTCATACCAAGTCATTTTGATTCATTTCTTCGTAAGACATGTTCACAATATTGCTGCAAGGACACATAGGGTATTTCAAAGGGAAAAGCGTCACTTCCCAGACGGGGAATCGAACCCCGGCCGCGGCGGTGAGAGCGCCGAATCCTAACCACTAGACCACCTGGGAACCTGCATGGCAAAACATGGTCATCCTGACTTGTTTCTCTATATCGATATTGTGATTGGTTTTGTTATGTAGTGGGCGTCTGAGAAGTTAAAGCAAGTAAAATTATTTTTAAGCACCTCGCCTATATTTGAGCTGTTTCAAGTCGAAAAATGCAAGATAGACATATTTTGAGTAGTCAGCAATGGCATACAAATGATATGCTATAGATTAAGAATTGAGCTTTTTGCCAAAAGTGGCATAAAGTGAGGGCTTGTCCGGGATTTGAACCCGGGACCTCTTGCACCCTAAGCGAGAATCATACCCCTAGACCAACAAGCCACAATTAGTTAATGGGCACTGGTAAATGTCCATTAAGTGAAAAGAAATGGGATTCAGCCGAAATAGGAGATTTGAAAAAATAGTGAGGTTTAGCAGTCACTACGTAGGCATTATAACGCAGACGTGCAGCATACTTACAGCACTGCTACGTCTACGTAAAATCAGGTTTGAGTGAAGTACGTTGTGTTTGCTAAACCTCCCTAGTGTCCAAGATTGTTTGGCGATAACATCTTTAATTCCATTGGTGAGCCACTTGACAGTTTTCAGGTGTGAATGTCAAATGTTTAAGTTTGTTGCCTAAATATTGGGCTTGTCCGGGAATTGAACCCGGGACCTCTCGCACCCGAAGCGAGAATCATACCCCTAGACCAACAAGCCAAGTGCCCTGAACTCTGTATTGAGAGTCACTATGTTCTGAGCTAGTCTGGAGGGAATGTAAAAGTCATTGGTGGCCAAGCTTTTTATCTTGAATTTCATATTCATTTCAATTTCAAACAACTGGTAATTATATAACAAAACCACTGCCCAGACCCGGGATCGAACCGGGGACCTTTAGATCTTCAGTCTAACGCTCTCCCAACTGAGCTATCGAGGCCTGCACTCCTTGAATGTAAAGCCATTCATTTTTGTGCATCACCTTCAGGTGGTTACCTTTCAGATTTAACATGATCTGTGCAAAGCATTCACCATATTTCTATGTGTTCAGTGGGACTCTCACCATGGGTCGAGACATGTCTGTACTTGCAATGTTTAAGTGCAATAAACCAGAACCTTGCTTTTGGTGAGAACACCATATTGATTATGTGATGTGGATTTTATAATGACAGACAGATTGGGTTTCTCAGTTGTATATTGAATTGTAGTGGGTGTCTGAGAAGTTAAAGCAAGTAAAATTATTTTTTAAAAACTGCTTCCCAGATGGGGAATCGAACCCCGGCCGCGGCGGTGAAAGCGCCGAATCCTAACCACTAGACCACCTGGGATGTGGTCTAATTTGAAAATGATAGCTTCATTTGAAACATCATCGACATTCTGGATATTAAGGAAACAACTACCATGAAGGAAAAGGTCTGAATATAGATGGCATTCCTTTGGGAATGATATACCCATTGTGTCTGCCTTAGGTGTTAGTATGGAGGCAAATTGCTTCTGAGTGTGAAACGTTTCAACTTTGCTGAAATCTGCTTGGTTCATACCAAGTCATTTTGATTCATTTCTTCGTAAGACATGTTCACAATATTGCTGCAAGGACACATAGGGTATTTCAAAGGGAAAAGCGTCACTTCCCAGACGGGGAATCGAACCCCGGCCGCGGCGGTGAGAGCGCCGAATCCTAACCACTAGACCACCTGGGAACCTGCATGGCAAAACATGGTCATCCTGACTTGTTTCTCTATATCGATATTGTGATTGGTTTTGTTATGTAGTGGGCGTCTGAGAAGTTAAAGCAAGTAAAATTATTTTTAAGCACCTCGCCTATATTTGAGCTGTTTCAAGTCGAAAAATGCAAGATAGACATATTTTGAGTAGTCAGCAATGGCATACAAATGATATGCTATAGATTAAGAATTGAGCTTTTTGCCAAAAGTGGCATAAAGTGAGGGCTTGTCCGGGATTTGAACCCGGGACCTCTCGCACCCTAAGCGAGAATCATACCCCTAGACCAACAAGCCACAATTAGTTAATGGGCACTGGTAAATGTCCATTAAGTGAAAAGAAATGGGATTCAGCCGAAATAGGAGATTTGAAAAAATAGTGAGGTTTAGCAGTCACTACGTAGGCATTATAACGCAGACGTGCAGCATACTTACAGCACTGCTACGTCTACGTAAAATCAGGTTTGAGTGAAGTACGTTGTGTTTGCTAAACCTCCCTAGTGTCCAAGATTGTTTGGCGATAACATCTTTAATTCCATTGGTGAGCCACTTGACAGTTTTCAGGTGTGAATGTCAAATGTTTAAGTTTGTTGCCTAAATATTGGGCTTGTCCGGGAATTGAACCCGGGACCTCTCGCACCCGAAGCGAGAATCATACCCCTAGACCAACAAGCCAAGTGCCCTGAACTCTGTATTGAGAGTCACTATGTTCTGAGCTAGTCTGGAGGGAATGTAAAAGTCATTGGTGGCCAAGCTTTTTATCTTGAATTTCATATTCATTTCAATTTCAAACAACTGGTAATTATATAACAAAACCACTGCCCAGACCCGGGATCGAACCGGGGACCTTTAGATCTTCAGTCTAACGCTCTCCCAACTGAGCTATCGAGGCCTGCACTCTTTGAATGTAAAGCCATTCATTTTTGTGCATCACCTTCAGGTGGTTACCTTTCAGATTTAACATGATCTGTGCAAAGCATTCACCATATTTCTATGTGTTCAGTGGGACTCTCACCATGGGTCGAGACATGTCTGTACTTGCAATGTTTAAGTGCAATAAACCAGAACCTTGCTTTTGGTGAGAACACCATATTGATTATGTGATGTGGATTTTATAATGACAGACAGATTGGGTTTCTCAGTTGTATATTGAATTGTAGTGGGTGTCTGAGAAGTTAAAGCAAGTAAAATTATTTTTTAAAAACTGCTTCCCAGACGGGGAATCGAACCCCGGCCGCGGCGGTGAAAGCGCCGAATCCTAACCACTAGACCACCTGGGATGTGGTCTAATTTGAAAATGATAGCTTCATTTGAAACATCATCGACATTCTGGATATTAAGGAAACAACTACCATGAAGGAAAAGGTCTGAATATAGATGGCATTCCTTTGGGAATGATATACCCATTGTGTCTGCCTTAGGTGTTAGTATGGAGGCAAATTGCTTCTGAGTGTGAAACGTTTCAACTTTGCTGAAATCTGCTTGGTTCATACCAAGTCATTTTGATTCATTTCTTCGTAAGACATGTTCACAATATTGCTGCAAGGACACATAGGGTATTTCAAAGGGAAAAGCGTCACTTCCCAGACGGGGAATCGAACCCCGGCCGCGGCGGTGAGAGCGCCGAATCCTAACCACTAGACCACCTGGGAACCTGCATGGCAAAACATGGTCATCCTGACTTGTTTCTCTATATCGATATTGTGATTGGTTTTGTTATGTAGTGGGCGTCTGAGAAGTTAAAGCAAGTAAAATTATTTTTAAGCACCTCGCCTATATTTGAGCTGTTTCAAGTCGAAAAATGCAAGATAGACATATTTTGAGTAGTCAGCAATGGCATACAAATGATATGCTATAGATTAAGAATTGAGCTTTTTGCCAAAAGTGGCATAAAGTGAGGGCTTGTCCGGGATTTGAACCCGGGACCTCTCGCACCCTAAGCGAGAATCATACCCCTAGACCAACAAGCCACAATTAGTTAATGGGCACTGGTAAATGTCCATTAAGTGAAAAGAAATGGGATTCAGCCGAAATAGGAGATTTGAAAAAATAGTGAGGTTTAGCAGTCACTACGTAGGCATTATAACGCAGACGTGCAGCATACTTACAGTAAAATCAGGTTTGAGTGAAGTACGTTGTGTTTGCTAAACCTCCCTAGTGTCCAAGATTGTTTGGCGATAACATCTTTAATTCCATTGGTGAGCCACTTGACAGTTTTCAGGTGTGAATGTCAAATGTTTAAGTTTGTTGCCTAAATATTGGGCTTGTCCGGGAATTGAACCCGGGACCTCTCGCACCCGAAGCGAGAATCATACCCCTAGACCAACAAGCCAAGTGCCCTGAACTCTGTATTGAGAGTCACTATGTTCTGAGCTAGTCTGGAGGGAATGTAAAAGTCATTGGTGGCCAAGCTTTTTATCTTGAATTTCATATTCATTTCAATTTCAAACAACTGGTAATTATATAACAAAACCACTGCCCAGACCCGGGATCGAACCGGGGACCTTTAGATCTTCAGTCTAACGCTCTCCCAACTGAGCTATCGAGGCCTGCACTCCTTGAATGTAAAGCCATTCATTTTTGTGCATCACCTTCAGGTGGTTACCTTTCAGATTTAACATGATCTGTGCAAAGCATTCACCATATTTCTATGTGTTCAGTGGGACTCTCACCATGGGTCGAGACATGTCTGTACTTGCAATGTTTAAGTGCAATAAACCAGAACCTTGCTTTTGGTGAGAACACCATATTGATTATGTGATGTGGATTTTATAATGACAGACAGATTGGGTTTCTCAGTTGTATATTGAATTGTAGTGGGTGTCTGAGAAGTTAAAGCAAGTAAAATTATTTTTTAAAAACTGCTTCCCAGACGGGGAATCGAACCCCGGCCGCGGCGGTGAAAGCGCCGAATCCTAACCACTAGACCACCTGGGATGTGGTCTAATTTGAAAATGATAGCTTCATTTGAAACATCATCGACATTCTGGATATTAAGGAAACAACTACCATGAAGGAAAAGGTCTGAATATAGATGGCATTCCTTTGGGAATGATATACCCATTGTGTCTGCCTTAGGTGTTAGTATGGAGGCAAATTGCTTCTGAGTGTGAAACGTTTCAACTTTGCTGAAATCTGCTTGGTTCATACCAAGTCATTTTGATTCATTTCTTCGTAAGACATGTTCACAATATTGCTGCAAGGACACATAGGGTATTTCAAAGGGAAAAGCGTCACTTCCCAGACGGGGAATCGAACCCCGGCCGCGGCGGTGAGAGCGCCGAATCCTAACCACTAGACCACCTGGGAACCTGCATGGCAAAACATGGTCATCCTGACTTGTTTCTCTATATCGATATTGTGATTGGTTTTGTTATGTAGTGGGCGTCTGAGAAGTTAAAGCAAGTAAAATTATTTTTAAGCACCTCGCCTATATTTGAGCTGTTTCAAGTCGAAAAATGCAAGATAGACATATTTTGAGTAGTCAGCAATGGCATACAAATGATATGCTATAGATTAAGAATTGAGCTTTTTGCCAAAAGTGGCATAAAGTGAGGGCTTGTCCGGGATTTGAACCCGGGACCTCTCGCACCCTAAGCGAGAATCATACCCCTAGACCAACAAGCCACAATTAGTTAATGGGCACTGGTAAATGTCCATTAAGTGAAAAGAAATGGGATTCAGCCGAAATAGGAGATTTGAAAAAATAGTGAGGTTTAGCAGTCACTACGTAGGCATTATAACGCAGACGTGCAGCATACTTACAGCACTGCTACGTCTACGTAAAATCAGGTTTGAGTGAAGTACGTTGTGTTTGCTAAACCTCCCTAGTGTCCAAGATTGTTTGGCGATAACATCTTTAATTCCATTGGTGAGCCACTTGACAGTTTTCAGGTGTGAATGTCAAATGTTTAAGTTTGTTGCCTAAATATTGGGCTTGTCCGGGAATTGAACCCGGGACCTCTCGCACCCGAAGCGAGAATCATACCCCTAGACCAACAAGCCAAGTGCCCTGAACTCTGTATTGAGAGTCACTATGTTCTGAGCTAGTCTGGAGGGAATGTAAAAGTCATTGGTGGCCAAGCTTTTTATCTTGAATTTCATATTCATTTCAATTTCAAACAACTGGTAATTATATAACAAAACCACTGCCCAGACCCGGGATCGAACCGGGGACCTTTAGATCTTCAGTCTAACGCTCTCCCAACTGAGCTATCGAGGCCTGCACTCCTTGAATGTAAAGCCATTCATTTTTGTGCATCACCTTCAGGTGGTTACCTTTCAGATTTAACATGATCTGTGCAAAGCATTCACCATATTTCTATGTGTTCAGTGGGACTCTCACCATGGGTCGAGACATGTCTGTACTTGCAATGTTTAAGTGCAATAAACCAGAACCTTGCTTTTGGTGAGAACACCATATTGATTATGTGATGTGGATTTTATAATGACAGACAGATTGGGTTTCTCAGTTGTATATTGAATTGTAGTGGGTGTCTGAGAAGTTAAAGCAAGTAAAATTATTTTTTAAAAACTGCTTCCCAGACGGGGAATCGAACCCCGGCCGCGGCGGTGAAAGCGCCGAATCCTAACCACTAGACCACCTGGGATGTGGTCTAATTTG
Source organism: Acholoe squamosa (assembly GCA_949317995.1). Lineage (NCBI taxonomy): Eukaryota > Metazoa > Annelida > Polychaeta > Phyllodocida > Polynoidae > Acholoe > Acholoe squamosa. Next base: position 58,611,601 of record OX439038.1, on the reverse strand, counting down.
AAAATGATAGCTTCATTTGAAACATCATCGACATTCTGGATATTAAGGAAACAACTACCATGAAGGAAAAGGTCTGAATATAGATGGCATTCCTTTGGGAATGATATACCCATTGTGTCTGCCTTAGGTGTTAGTATGGAGGCAAATTGCTTCTGAGTGTGAAACGTTTCAACTTTGCTGAAATCTGCTTGGTTCATACCAAGTCATTTTGATTCATTTCTTCGTAAGACATGTTCACAATATTGCTGCAAGGACACATAGGGTATTTCAAAGGGAAAAGCGTCACTTCCCAGACGGGGAATCGAACCCCGGCCGCGGCGGTGAGAGCGCCGAATCCTAACCACTAGACCACCTGGGAACCTGCATGGCAAAACATGGTCATCCTGACTTGTTTCTCTATATCGATATTGTGATTGGTTTTGTTATGTAGTGGGCGTCTGAGAAGTTAAAGCAAGTAAAATTATTTTTAAGCACCTCGCCTATATTTGAGCTGTTTCAAGTCGAAAAATGCAAGATAGACATATTTTGAGTAGTCAGCAATGGCATACAAATGATATGCTATAGATTAAGAATTGAGCTTTTTGCCAAAAGTGGCATAAAGTGAGGGCTTGTCCGGGATTTGAACCCGGGACCTCTCGCACCCTAAGCGAGAATCATACCCCTAGACCAACAAGCCACAATTAGTTAATGGGCACTGGTAAATGTCCATTAAGTGAAAAGAAATGGGATTCAGCCGAAATAGGAGATTTGAAAAAATAGTGAGGTTTAGCAGTCACTACGTAGGCATTATAACGCAGACGTGCAGCATACTTACAGCACTGCTACGTCTACGTAAAATCAGGTTTGAGTGAAGTACGTTGTGTTTGCTAAACCTCCCTAGTGTCCAAGATTGTTTGGCGATAACATCTTTAATTCCATTGGTGAGCCACTTGACAGTTTTCAGGTGTGAATGTCAAATGTTTAAGTTTGTTGCCTAAATATTGGGCTTGTCCGGGAATTGAACCCGGGACCTCTCGCACCCGAAGCGAGAATCATACCCCTAGACCAACAAGCCAAGTGCCCTGAACTCTGTATTGAGAGTCACTATGTTCTGAGCTAGTCTGGAGGGAATGTAAAAGTCATTGGTGGCCAAGCTTTTTATCTTGAATTTCATATTCATTTCAATTTCAAACAACTGGTAATTATATAACAAAACCACTGCCCAGACCCGGGATCGAACCGGGGACCTTTAGATCTTCAGTCTAACGCTCTCCCAACTGAGCTATCGAGGCCTGCACTCCTTGAATGTAAAGCCATTCATTTTTGTGCATCACCTTCAGGTGGTTACCTTTCAGATTTAACATGATCTGTGCAAAGCATTCACCATATTTCTATGTGTTCAGTGGGACTCTCACCATGGGTCGAGACATGTCTGTACTTGCAATGTTTAAGTGCAATAAACCAGAACCTTGCTTTTGGTGAGAACACCATATTGATTATGTGATGTGGATTTTATAATGACAGACAGATTGGGTTTCTCAGTTGTATATTGAATTGTAGTGGGTGTCTGAGAAGTTAAAGCAAGTAAAATTATTTTTTAAAAACTGCTTCCCAGACGGGGAATCGAACCCCGGCCGCGGCGGTGAAAGCGCCGAATCCTAACCACTAGACCACCTGGGATGTGGTCTAATTTGAAAATGATAGCTTCATTTGAAACATCATCGACATTCTGGATATTAAGGAAACAACTACCATGAAGGAAAAGGTCTGAATATAGATGGCATTCCTTTGGGAATGATATACCCATTGTGTCTGCCTTAGGTGTTAGTATGGAGGCAAATTGCTTCTGAGTGTGAAACGTTTCAACTTTGCTGAAATCTGCTTGGTTCATACCAAGTCATTTTGATTCATTTCTTCGTAAGACATGTTCACAATATTGCTGCAAGGACACATAGGGTATTTCAAAGGGAAAAGCGTCACTTCCCAGACGGGGAATCGAACCCCGGCCGCGGCGGTGAGAGCGCCGAATCCTAACCACTAGACCACCTGGGAACCTGCATGGCAAAACATGGTCATCCTGACTTGTTTCTCTATATCGATATTGTGATTGGTTTTGTTATGTAGTGGGCGTCTGAGAAGTTAAAGCAAGTAAAATTATTTTTAAGCACCTCGCCTATATTTGAGCTGTTTCAAGTCGAAAAATGCAAGATAGACATATTTTGAGTAGTCAGCAATGGCATACAAATGATATGCTATAGATTAAGAATTGAGCTTTTTGCCAAAAGTGGCATAAAGTGAGGGCTTGTCCGGGATTTGAACCCGGGACCTCTCGCACCCTAAGCGAGAATCATACCCCTAGACCAACAAGCCACAATTAGTTAATGGGCACTGGTAAATGTCCATTAAGTGAAAAGAAATGGGATTCAGCCGAAATAGGAGATTTGAAAAAATAGTGAGGTTTAGCAGTCACTACGTAGGCATTATAACGCAGACGTGCAGCATACTTACAGCACTGCTACGTCTACGTAAAATCAGGTTTGAGTGAAGTACGTTGTGTTTGCTAAACCTCCCTAGTGTCCAAGATTGTTTGGCGATAACATCTTTAATTCCATTGGTGAGCCACTTGACAGTTTTCAGGTGTGAATGTCAAATGTTTAAGTTTGTTGCCTAAATATTGGGCTTGTCCGGGAATTGAACCCGGGACCTCTCGCACCCGAAGCGAGAATCATACCCCTAGACCAACAAGCCAAGTGCCCTGAACTCTGTATTGAGAGTCACTATGTTCTGAGCTAGTCTGGAGGGAATGTAAAAGTCATTGGTGGCCAAGCTTTTTATCTTGAATTTCATATTCATTTCAATTTCAAACAACTGGTAATTATATAACAAAACCACTGCCCAGACCCGGGATCGAACCGGGGACCTTTAGATCTTCAGTCTAACGCTCTCCCAACTGAGCTATCGAGGCCTGCACTCCTTGAATGTAAAGCCATTCATTTTTGTGCATCACCTTCAGGTGGTTACCTTTCAGATTTAACATGATCTGTGCAAAGCATTCACCATATTTCTATGTGTTCAGTGGGACTCTCACCATGGGTCGAGACATGTCTGTACTTGCAATGTTTAAGTGCAATAAACCAGAACCTTGCTTTTGGTGAGAACACCATATTGATTATGTGATGTGGATTTTATAATGACAGACAGATTGGGTTTCTCAGTTGTATATTGAATTGTAGTGGGTGTCTGAGAAGTTAAAGCAAGTAAAATTATTTTTTAAAAACTGCTTCCCAGACGGGGAATCGAACCCCGGCCGCGGCGGTGAAAGCGCCGAATCCTAACCACTAGACCACCTGGGATGTGGTCTAATTTGAAAATGATAGCTTCATTTGAAACATCATCGACATTCTGGATATTAAGGAAACAACTACCATGAAGGAAAAGGTCTGAATATAGATGGCATTCCTTTGGGAATGATATACCCATTGTGTCTGCCTTAGGTGTTAGTATGGAGGCAAATTGCTTCTGAGTGTGAAACGTTTCAACTTTGCTGAAATCTGCTTGGTTCATACCAAGTCATTTTGATTCATTTCTTCGTAAGACATGTTCACAATATTGCTGCAAGGACACATAGGGTATTTCAAAGGGAAAAGCGTCACTTCCCAGACGGGGAATCGAACCCCGGCCGCGGCGGTGAGAGCGCCGAATCCTAACCACTAGACCACCTGGGAACCTGCATGGCAAAACATGGTCATCCTGACTTGTTTCTCTATATCGATATTGTGATTGGTTTTGTTATGTAGTGGGCGTCTGAGAAGTTAAAGCAAGTAAAATTATTTTTAAGCACCTCGCCTATATTTGAGCTGTTTCAAGTCGAAAAATGCAAGATAGACATATTTTGAGTAGTCAGCAATGGCATACAAATGATATGCTATAGATTAAGAATTGAGCTTTTTGCCAAAAGTGGCATAAAGTGAGGGCTTGTCCGGGATTTGAACCCGGGACCTCTCGCACCCTAAGCGAGAATCATACCCCTAGACCAACAAGCCACAATTAGTTAATGGGCACTGGTAAATGTCCATTAAGTGAAAAGAAATGGGATTCAGCCGAAATAGGAGATTTGAAAAAATAGTGAGGTTTAGCAGTCACTACGTAGGCATTATAACGCAGACGTGCAGCATACTTACAGCACTGCTACGTCTACGTAAAATCAGGTTTGAGTGAAGTACGTTGTGTTTGCTAAACCTCCCTAGTGTCCAAGATTGTTTGGCGATAACATCTTTAATTCCATTGGTGAGCCACTTGACAGTTTTCAGGTGTGAATGTCAAATGTTTAAGTTTGTTGCCTAAATATTGGGCTTGTCCGGGAATTGAACCCGGGACCTCTCGCACCCGAAGCGAGAATCATACCCCTAGACCAACAAGCCAAGTGCCCTGAACTCTGTATTGAGAGTCACTATGTTCTGAGCTAGTCTGGAGGGAATGTAAAAGTCATTGGTGGCCAAGCTTTTTATCTTGAATTTCATATTCATTTCAATTTCAAACAACTGGTAATTATATAACAAAACCACTGCCCAGACCCGGGATCGAACCGGGGACCTTTAGATCTTCAGTCTAACGCTCTCCCAACTGAGCTATCGAGGCCTGCACTCCTTGAATGTAAAGCCATTCATTTTTGTGCATCACCTTCAGGTGGTTACCTTTCAGATTTAACATGATCTGTGCAAAGCATTCACCATATTTCTATGTGTTCAGTGGGACTCTCACCATGGGTCGAGACATGTCTGTACTTGCAATGTTTAAGTGCAATAAACCAGAACCTTGCTTTTGGTGAGAACACCATATTGATTATGTGATGTGGATTTTATAATGACAGACAGATTGGGTTTCTCAGTTGTATATTGAATTGTAGTGGGTGTCTGAGAAGTTAAAGCAAGTAAAATTATTTTTTAAAAACTGCTTCCCAGACGGGGAATCGAACCCCGGCCGCGGCGGTGAAAGCGCCGAATCCTAACCACTAGACCACCTGGGATGTGGTCTAATTTGAAAATGATAGCTTCATTTGAAACATCATCGACATTCTGGATATTAAGGAAACAACTACCATGAAGGAAAAGGTCTGAATATAGATGGCATTCCTTTGGGAATGATATACCCATTGTGTCTGCCTTAGGTGTTAGTATGGAGGCAAATTGCTTCTGAGTGTGAAACGTTTCAACTTTGCTGAAATCTGCTTGGTTCATACCAAGTCATTTTGATTCATTTCTTCGTAAGACATGTTCACAATATTGCTGCAAGGACACATAGGGTATTTCAAAGGGAAAAGCGTCACTTCCCAGACGGGGAATCGAACCCCGGCCGCGGCGGTGAGAGCGCCGAATCCTAACCACTAGACCACCTGGGAACCTGCATGGCAAAACATGGTCATCCTGACTTGTTTCTCTATATCGATATTGTGATTGGTTTTGTTATGTAGTGGGCGTCTGAGAAGTTAAAGCAAGTAAAATTATTTTTAAGCACCTCGCCTATATTTGAGCTGTTTCAAGTCGAAAAATGCAAGATAGACATATTTTGAGTAGTCAGCAATGGCATACAAATGATATGCTATAGATTAAGAATTGAGCTTTTTGCCAAAAGTGGCATAAAGTGAGGGCTTGTCCGGGATTTGAACCCGGGACCTCTCGCACCCTAAGCGAGAATCATACCCCTAGACCAACAAGCCACAATTAGTTAATGGGCACTGGTAAATGTCCATTAAGTGAAAAGAAATGGGATTCAGCCGAAATAGGAGATTTGAAAAAATAGTGAGGTTTAGCAGTCACTACGTAGGCATTATAACGCAGACGTGCAGCATACTTACAGCACTGCTACGTCTACGTAAAATCAGGTTTGAGTGAAGTACGTTGTGTTTGCTAAACCTCCCTAGTGTCCAAGATTGTTTGGCGATAACATCTTTAATTCCATTGGTGAGCCACTTGACAGTTTTCAGGTGTGAATGTCAAATGTTTAAGTTTGTTGCCTAAATATTGGGCTTGTCCGGGAATTGAACCCGGGACCTCTCGCACCCGAAGCGAGAATCATACCCCTAGACCAACAAGCCAAGTGCCCTGAACTCTGTATTGAGAGTCACTATGTTCTGAGCTAGTCTGGAGGGAATGTAAAAGTCATTGGTGGCCAAGCTTTTTATCTTGAATTTCATATTCATTTCAATTTCAAACAACTGGTAATTATATAACAAAACCACTGCCCAGACCCGGGATCGAACCGGGGACCTTTAGATCTTCAGTCTAACGCTCTCCCAACTGAGCTATCGAGGCCTGCACTCCTTGAATGTAAAGCCATTCATTTTTGTGCATCACCTTCAGGTGGTTACCTTTCAGATTTAACATGATCTGTGCAAAGCATTCACCATATTTCTATGTGTTCAGTGGGACTCTCACCATGGGTCGAGACATGTCTGTACTTGCAATGTTTAAGTGCAATAAACCAGAACCTTGCTTTTGGTGAGAACACCATATTGATTATGTGATGTGGATTTTATAATGACAGACAGATTGGGTTTCTCAGTTGTATATTGAATTGTAGTGGGTGTCTGAGAAGTTAAAGCAAGTAAAATTATTTTTTAAAAACTGCTTCCCAGACGGGGAATCGAACCCCGGCCGCGGCGGTGAAAGCGCCGAATCCTAACCACTAGACCACCTGGGATGTGGTCTAATTTGAAAATGATAGCTTCATTTGAAACATCATCGACATTCTGGATATTAAGGAAACAACTACCATGAAGGAAAAGGTCTGAATATAGATGGCATTCCTTTGGGAATGATATACCCATTGTGTCTGCCTTAGGTGTTAGTATGGAGGCAAATTGCTTCTGAGTGTGAAACGTTTCAACTTTGCTGAAATCTGCTTGGTTCATACCAAGTCATTTTGATTCATTTCTTCGTAAGACATGTTCACAATATTGCTGCAAGGACACATAGGGTATTTCAAAGGGAAAAGCGTCACTTCCCAGACGGGGAATCGAACCCCGGCCGCGGCGGTGAGAGCGCCGAATCCTAACCACTAGACCACCTGGGAACCTGCATGGCAAAACATGGTCATCCTGACTTGTTTCTCTATATCGATATTGTGATTGGTTTTGTTATGTAGTGGGCGTCTGAGAAGTTAAAGCAAGTAAAATTATTTTTAAGCACCTCGCCTATATTTGAGCTGTTTCAAGTCGAAAAATGCAAGATAGACATATTTTGAGTAGTCAGCAATGGCATACAAATGATATGCTATAGATTAAGAATTGAGCTTTTTGCCAAAAGTGGCATAAAGTGAGGGCTTGTCCGGGATTTGAACCCGGGACCTCTTGCACCCTAAGCGAGAATCATACCCCTAGACCAACAAGCCACAATTAGTTAATGGGCACTGGTAAATGTCCATTAAGTGAAAAGAAATGGGATTCAGCCGAAATAGGAGATTTGAAAAAATAGTGAGGTTTAGCAGTCACTACGTAGGCATTATAACGCAGACGTGCAGCATACTTACAGCACTGCTACGTCTACGTAAAATCAGGTTTGAGTGAAGTACGTTGTGTTTGCTAAACCTCCCTAGTGTCCAAGATTGTTTGGCGATAACATCTTTAATTCCATTGGTGAGCCACTTGACAGTTTTCAGGTGTGAATGTCAAATGTTTAAGTTTGTTGCCTAAATATTGGGCTTGTCCGGGAATTGAACCCGGGACCTCTCGCACCCGAAGCGAGAATCATACCCCTAGACCAACAAGCCAAGTGCCCTGAACTCTGTATTGAGAGTCACTATGTTCTGAGCTAGTCTGGAGGGAATGTAAAAGTCATTGGTGGCCAAGCTTTTTATCTTGAATTTCATATTCATTTCAATTTCAAACAACTGGTAATTATATAACAAAACCACTGCCCAGACCCGGGATCGAACCGGGGACCTTTAGATCTTCAGTCTAACGCTCTCCCAACTGAGCTATCGAGGCCTGCACTCCTTGAATGTAAAGCCATTCATTTTTGTGCATCACCTTCAGGTGGTTACCTTTCAGATTTAACATGATCTGTGCAAAGCATTCACCATATTTCTATGTGTTCAGTGGGACTCTCACCATGGGTCGAGACATGTCTGTACTTGCAATGTTTAAGTGCAATAAACCAGAACCTTGCTTTTGGTGAGAACACCATATTGATTATGTGATGTGGATTTTATAATGACAGACAGATTGGGTTTCTCAGTTGTATATTGAATTGTAGTGGGTGTCTGAGAAGTTAAAGCAAGTAAAATTATTTTTTAAAAACTGCTTCCCAGATGGGGAATCGAACCCCGGCCGCGGCGGTGAAAGCGCCGAATCCTAACCACTAGACCACCTGGGATGTGGTCTAATTTGAAAATGATAGCTTCATTTGAAACATCATCGACATTCTGGATATTAAGGAAACAACTACCATGAAGGAAAAGGTCTGAATATAGATGGCATTCCTTTGGGAATGATATACCCATTGTGTCTGCCTTAGGTGTTAGTATGGAGGCAAATTGCTTCTGAGTGTGAAACGTTTCAACTTTGCTGAAATCTGCTTGGTTCATACCAAGTCATTTTGATTCATTTCTTCGTAAGACATGTTCACAATATTGCTGCAAGGACACATAGGGTATTTCAAAGGGAAAAGCGTCACTTCCCAGACGGGGAATCGAACCCCGGCCGCGGCGGTGAGAGCGCCGAATCCTAACCACTAGACCACCTGGGAACCTGCATGGCAAAACATGGTCATCCTGACTTGTTTCTCTATATCGATATTGTGATTGGTTTTGTTATGTAGTGGGCGTCTGAGAAGTTAAAGCAAGTAAAATTATTTTTAAGCACCTCGCCTATATTTGAGCTGTTTCAAGTCGAAAAATGCAAGATAGACATATTTTGAGTAGTCAGCAATGGCATACAAATGATATGCTATAGATTAAGAATTGAGCTTTTTGCCAAAAGTGGCATAAAGTGAGGGCTTGTCCGGGATTTGAACCCGGGACCTCTCGCACCCTAAGCGAGAATCATACCCCTAGACCAACAAGCCACAATTAGTTAATGGGCACTGGTAAATGTCCATTAAGTGAAAAGAAATGGGATTCAGCCGAAATAGGAGATTTGAAAAAATAGTGAGGTTTAGCAGTCACTACGTAGGCATTATAACGCAGACGTGCAGCATACTTACAGCACTGCTACGTCTACGTAAAATCAGGTTTGAGTGAAGTACGTTGTGTTTGCTAAACCTCCCTAGTGTCCAAGATTGTTTGGCGATAACATCTTTAATTCCATTGGTGAGCCACTTGACAGTTTTCAGGTGTGAATGTCAAATGTTTAAGTTTGTTGCCTAAATATTGGGCTTGTCCGGGAATTGAACCCGGGACCTCTCGCACCCGAAGCGAGAATCATACCCCTAGACCAACAAGCCAAGTGCCCTGAACTCTGTATTGAGAGTCACTATGTTCTGAGCTAGTCTGGAGGGAATGTAAAAGTCATTGGTGGCCAAGCTTTTTATCTTGAATTTCATATTCATTTCAATTTCAAACAACTGGTAATTATATAACAAAACCACTGCCCAGACCCGGGATCGAACCGGGGACCTTTAGATCTTCAGTCTAACGCTCTCCCAACTGAGCTATCGAGGCCTGCACTCTTTGAATGTAAAGCCATTCATTTTTGTGCATCACCTTCAGGTGGTTACCTTTCAGATTTAACATGATCTGTGCAAAGCATTCACCATATTTCTATGTGTTCAGTGGGACTCTCACCATGGGTCGAGACATGTCTGTACTTGCAATGTTTAAGTGCAATAAACCAGAACCTTGCTTTTGGTGAGAACACCATATTGATTATGTGATGTGGATTTTATAATGACAGACAGATTGGGTTTCTCAGTTGTATATTGAATTGTAGTGGGTGTCTGAGAAGTTAAAGCAAGTAAAATTATTTTTTAAAAACTGCTTCCCAGACGGGGAATCGAACCCCGGCCGCGGCGGTGAAAGCGCCGAATCCTAACCACTAGACCACCTGGGATGTGGTCTAATTTGAAAATGATAGCTTCATTTGAAACATCATCGACATTCTGGATATTAAGGAAACAACTACCATGAAGGAAAAGGTCTGAATATAGATGGCATTCCTTTGGGAATGATATACCCATTGTGTCTGCCTTAGGTGTTAGTATGGAGGCAAATTGCTTCTGAGTGTGAAACGTTTCAACTTTGCTGAAATCTGCTTGGTTCATACCAAGTCATTTTGATTCATTTCTTCGTAAGACATGTTCACAATATTGCTGCAAGGACACATAGGGTATTTCAAAGGGAAAAGCGTCACTTCCCAGACGGGGAATCGAACCCCGGCCGCGGCGGTGAGAGCGCCGAATCCTAACCACTAGACCACCTGGGAACCTGCATGGCAAAACATGGTCATCCTGACTTGTTTCTCTATATCGATATTGTGATTGGTTTTGTTATGTAGTGGGCGTCTGAGAAGTTAAAGCAAGTAAAATTATTTTTAAGCACCTCGCCTATATTTGAGCTGTTTCAAGTCGAAAAATGCAAGATAGACATATTTTGAGTAGTCAGCAATGGCATACAAATGATATGCTATAGATTAAGAATTGAGCTTTTTGCCAAAAGTGGCATAAAGTGAGGGCTTGTCCGGGATTTGAACCCGGGACCTCTCGCACCCTAAGCGAGAATCATACCCCTAGACCAACAAGCCACAATTAGTTAATGGGCACTGGTAAATGTCCATTAAGTGAAAAGAAATGGGATTCAGCCGAAATAGGAGATTTGAAAAAATAGTGAGGTTTAGCAGTCACTACGTAGGCATTATAACGCAGACGTGCAGCATACTTACAGTAAAATCAGGTTTGAGTGAAGTACGTTGTGTTTGCTAAACCTCCCTAGTGTCCAAGATTGTTTGGCGATAACATCTTTAATTCCATTGGTGAGCCACTTGACAGTTTTCAGGTGTGAATGTCAAATGTTTAAGTTTGTTGCCTAAATATTGGGCTTGTCCGGGAATTGAACCCGGGACCTCTCGCACCCGAAGCGAGAATCATACCCCTAGACCAACAAGCCAAGTGCCCTGAACTCTGTATTGAGAGTCACTATGTTCTGAGCTAGTCTGGAGGGAATGTAAAAGTCATTGGTGGCCAAGCTTTTTATCTTGAATTTCATATTCATTTCAATTTCAAACAACTGGTAATTATATAACAAAACCACTGCCCAGACCCGGGATCGAACCGGGGACCTTTAGATCTTCAGTCTAACGCTCTCCCAACTGAGCTATCGAGGCCTGCACTCCTTGAATGTAAAGCCATTCATTTTTGTGCATCACCTTCAGGTGGTTACCTTTCAGATTTAACATGATCTGTGCAAAGCATTCACCATATTTCTATGTGTTCAGTGGGACTCTCACCATGGGTCGAGACATGTCTGTACTTGCAATGTTTAAGTGCAATAAACCAGAACCTTGCTTTTGGTGAGAACACCATATTGATTATGTGATGTGGATTTTATAATGACAGACAGATTGGGTTTCTCAGTTGTATATTGAATTGTAGTGGGTGTCTGAGAAGTTAAAGCAAGTAAAATTATTTTTTAAAAACTGCTTCCCAGACGGGGAATCGAACCCCGGCCGCGGCGGTGAAAGCGCCGAATCCTAACCACTAGACCACCTGGGATGTGGTCTAATTTGAAAATGATAGCTTCATTTGAAACATCATCGACATTCTGGATATTAAGGAAACAACTACCATGAAGGAAAAGGTCTGAATATAGATGGCATTCCTTTGGGAATGATATACCCATTGTGTCTGCCTTAGGTGTTAGTATGGAGGCAAATTGCTTCTGAGTGTGAAACGTTTCAACTTTGCTGAAATCTGCTTGGTTCATACCAAGTCATTTTGATTCATTTCTTCGTAAGACATGTTCACAATATTGCTGCAAGGACACATAGGGTATTTCAAAGGGAAAAGCGTCACTTCCCAGACGGGGAATCGAACCCCGGCCGCGGCGGTGAGAGCGCCGAATCCTAACCACTAGACCACCTGGGAACCTGCATGGCAAAACATGGTCATCCTGACTTGTTTCTCTATATCGATATTGTGATTGGTTTTGTTATGTAGTGGGCGTCTGAGAAGTTAAAGCAAGTAAAATTATTTTTAAGCACCTCGCCTATATTTGAGCTGTTTCAAGTCGAAAAATGCAAGATAGACATATTTTGAGTAGTCAGCAATGGCATACAAATGATATGCTATAGATTAAGAATTGAGCTTTTTGCCAAAAGTGGCATAAAGTGAGGGCTTGTCCGGGATTTGAACCCGGGACCTCTCGCACCCTAAGCGAGAATCATACCCCTAGACCAACAAGCCACAATTAGTTAATGGGCACTGGTAAATGTCCATTAAGTGAAAAGAAATGGGATTCAGCCGAAATAGGAGATTTGAAAAAATAGTGAGGTTTAGCAGTCACTACGTAGGCATTATAACGCAGACGTGCAGCATACTTACAGCACTGCTACGTCTACGTAAAATCAGGTTTGAGTGAAGTACGTTGTGTTTGCTAAACCTCCCTAGTGTCCAAGATTGTTTGGCGATAACATCTTTAATTCCATTGGTGAGCCACTTGACAGTTTTCAGGTGTGAATGTCAAATGTTTAAGTTTGTTGCCTAAATATTGGGCTTGTCCGGGAATTGAACCCGGGACCTCTCGCACCCGAAGCGAGAATCATACCCCTAGACCAACAAGCCAAGTGCCCTGAACTCTGTATTGAGAGTCACTATGTTCTGAGCTAGTCTGGAGGGAATGTAAAAGTCATTGGTGGCCAAGCTTTTTATCTTGAATTTCATATTCATTTCAATTTCAAACAACTGGTAATTATATAACAAAACCACTGCCCAGACCCGGGATCGAACCGGGGACCTTTAGATCTTCAGTCTAACGCTCTCCCAACTGAGCTATCGAGGCCTGCACTCCTTGAATGTAAAGCCATTCATTTTTGTGCATCACCTTCAGGTGGTTACCTTTCAGATTTAACATGATCTGTGCAAAGCATTCACCATATTTCTATGTGTTCAGTGGGACTCTCACCATGGGTCGAGACATGTCTGTACTTGCAATGTTTAAGTGCAATAAACCAGAACCTTGCTTTTGGTGAGAACACCATATTGATTATGTGATGTGGATTTTATAATGACAGACAGATTGGGTTTCTCAGTTGTATATTGAATTGTAGTGGGTGTCTGAGAAGTTAAAGCAAGTAAAATTATTTTTTAAAAACTGCTTCCCAGACGGGGAATCGAACCCCGGCCGCGGCGGTGAAAGCGCCGAATCCTAACCACTAGACCACCTGGGATGTGGTCTAATTTGAAAATGATAGCTTCATTTGAAACATCATCGACATTCTGGATATTAAGGAAACAACTACCATGAAGGAAAAGGTCTGAATATAGATGGCATTCCTTTGGGAATGATATACCCATTGTGTCTGCCTTAGGTGTTAGTATGGAGGCAAATTGCTTCTGAGTGTGAAACGTTTCAACTTTGCTGAAATCTGCTTGGTTCATACCAAGTCATTTTGATTCATTTCTTCGTAAGACATGTTCACAATATTGCTGCAAGGACACATAGGGTATTTCAAAGGGAAAAGCGTCACTTCCCAGACGGGGAATCGAACCCCGGCCGCGGCGGTGAGAGCGCCGAATCCTAACCACTAGACCACCTGGGAACCTGCATGGCAAAACATGGTCATCCTGACTTGTTTCTCTATATCGATATTGTGATTGGTTTTGTTATGTAGTGGGCGTCTGAGAAGTTAAAGCAAGTAAAATTATTTTTAAGCACCTCGCCTATATTTGAGCTGTTTCAAGTCGAAAAATGCAAGATAGACATATTTTGAGTAGTCAGCAATGGCATACAAATGATATGCTATAGATTAAGAATTGAGCTTTTTGCCAAAAGTGGCATAAAGTGAGGGCTTGTCCGGGATTTGAACCCGGGACCTCTCGCACCCTAAGCGAGAATCATACCCCTAGACCAACAAGCCACAATTAGTTAATGGGCACTGGTAAATGTCCATTAAGTGAAAAGAAATGGGATTCAGCCGAAATAGGAGATTTGAAAAAATAGTGAGGTTTAGCAGTCACTACGTAGGCATTATAACGCAGACGTGCAGCATACTTACAGCACTGCTACGTCTACGTAAAATCAGGTTTGAGTGAAGTACGTTGTGTTTGCTAAACCTCCCTAGTGTCCAAGATTGTTTGGCGATAACATCTTTAATTCCATTGGTGAGCCACTTGACAGTTTTCAGGTGTGAATGTCAAATGTTTAAGTTTGTTGCCTAAATATTGGGCTTGTCCGGGAATTGAACCCGGGACCTCTCGCACCCGAAGCGAGAATCATACCCCTAGACCAACAAGCCAAGTGCCCTGAACTCTGTATTGAGAGTCACTATGTTCTGAGCTAGTCTGGAGGGAATGTAAAAGTCATTGGTGGCCAAGCTTTTTATCTTGAATTTCATATTCATTTCAATTTCAAACAACTGGTAATTATATAACAAAACCACTGCCCAGACCCGGGATCGAACCGGGGACCTTTAGATCTTCAGTCTAACGCTCTCCCAACTGAGCTATCGAGGCCTGCACTCCTTGAATGTAAAGCCATTCATTTTTGTGCATCACCTTCAGGTGGTTACCTTTCAGATTTAACATGATCTGTGCAAAGCATTCACCATATTTCTATGTGTTCAGTGGGACTCTCACCATGGGTCGAGACATGTCTGTACTTGCAATGTTTAAGTGCAATAAACCAGAACCTTGCTTTTGGTGAGAACACCATATTGATTATGTGATGTGGATTTTATAATGACAGACAGATTGGGTTTCTCAGTTGTATATTGAATTGTAGTGGGTGTCTGAGAAGTTAAAGCAAGTAAAATTATTTTTTAAAAACTGCTTCCCAGACGGGGAATCGAACCCCGGCCGCGGCGGTGAAAGCGCCGAATCCTAACCACTAGACCACCTGGGATGTGGTCTAATTTGAAAATGATAGCTTCATTTGAAACATCATCGACATTCTGGATATTAAGGAAACAACTACCATGAAGGAAAAGGTCTGAATATAGATGGCATTCCTTTGGGAATGATATACCCATTGTGTCTGCCTTAGGTGTTAGTATGGAGGCAAATTGCTTCTGAGTGTGAAACGTTTCAACTTTGCTGAAATCTGCTTGGTTCATACCAAGTCATTTTGATTCATTTCTTCGTAAGACATGTTCACAATATTGCTGCAAGGACACATAGGGTATTTCAAAGGGAAAAGCGTCACTTCCCAGACGGGGAATCGAACCCCGGCCGCGGCGGTGAGAGCGCCGAATCCTAACCACTAGACCACCTGGGAACCTGCATGGCAAAACATGGTCATCCTGACTTGTTTCTCTATATCGATATTGTGATTGGTTTTGTTATGTAGTGGGCGTCTGAGAAGTTAAAGCAAGTAAAATTATTTTTAAGCACCTCGCCTATATTTGAGCTGTTTCAAGTCGAAAAATGCAAGATAGACATATTTTGAGTAGTCAGCAATGGCATACAAATGATATGCTATAGATTAAGAATTGAGCTTTTTGCCAAAAGTGGCATAAAGTGAGGGCTTGTCCGGGATTTGAACCCGGGACCTCTCGCACCCTAAGCGAGAATCATACCCCTAGACCAACAAGCCACAATTAGTTAATGGGCACTGGTAAATGTCCATTAAGTGAAAAGAAATGGGATTCAGCCGAAATAGGAGATTTGAAAAAATAGTGAGGTTTAGCAGTCACTACGTAGGCATTATAACGCAGACGTGCAGCATACTTACAGCACTGCTACGTCTACGTAAAATCAGGTTTGAGTGAAGTACGTTGTGTTTGCTAAACCTCCCTAGTGTCCAAGATTGTTTGGCGATAACATCTTTAATTCCATTGGTGAGCCACTTGACAGTTTTCAGGTGTGAATGTCAAATGTTTAAGTTTGTTGCCTAAATATTGGGCTTGTCCGGGAATTGAACCCGGGACCTCTCGCACCCGAAGCGAGAATCATACCCCTAGACCAACAAGCCAAGTGCCCTGAACTCTGTATTGAGAGTCACTATGTTCTGAGCTAGTCT
The DNA here is from genome assembly GCA_949317995.1 of Acholoe squamosa. Lineage (NCBI taxonomy): Eukaryota > Metazoa > Annelida > Polychaeta > Phyllodocida > Polynoidae > Acholoe > Acholoe squamosa. The sequence goes on along the minus strand of OX439038.1, from coordinate 58,595,458 downwards.
GGAGGGAATGTAAAAGTCATTGGTGGCCAAGCTTTTTATCTTGAATTTCATATTCATTTCAATTTCAAACAACTGGTAATTATATAACAAAACCACTGCCCAGACCCGGGATCGAACCGGGGACCTTTAGATCTTCAGTCTAACGCTCTCCCAACTGAGCTATCGAGGCCTGCACTCCTTGAATGTAAAGCCATTCATTTTTGTGCATCACCTTCAGGTGGTTACCTTTCAGATTTAACATGATCTGTGCAAAGCATTCACCATATTTCTATGTGTTCAGTGGGACTCTCACCATGGGTCGAGACATGTCTGTACTTGCAATGTTTAAGTGCAATAAACCAGAACCTTGCTTTTGGTGAGAACACCATATTGATTATGTGATGTGGATTTTATAATGACAGACAGATTGGGTTTCTCAGTTGTATATTGAATTGTAGTGGGTGTCTGAGAAGTTAAAGCAAGTAAAATTATTTTTTAAAAACTGCTTCCCAGACGGGGAATCGAACCCCGGCCGCGGCGGTGAAAGCGCCGAATCCTAACCACTAGACCACCTGGGATGTGGTCTAATTTGAAAATGATAGCTTCATTTGAAACATCATCGACATTCTGGATATTAAGGAAACAACTACCATGAAGGAAAAGGTCTGAATATAGATGGCATTCCTTTGGGAATGATATACCCATTGTGTCTGCCTTAGGTGTTAGTATGGAGGCAAATTGCTTCTGAGTGTGAAACGTTTCAACTTTGCTGAAATCTGCTTGGTTCATACCAAGTCATTTTGATTCATTTCTTCGTAAGACATGTTCACAATATTGCTGCAAGGACACATAGGGTATTTCAAAGGGAAAAGCGTCACTTCCCAGACGGGGAATCGAACCCCGGCCGCGGCGGTGAGAGCGCCGAATCCTAACCACTAGACCACCTGGGAACCTGCATGGCAAAACATGGTCATCCTGACTTGTTTCTCTATATCGATATTGTGATTGGTTTTGTTATGTAGTGGGCGTCTGAGAAGTTAAAGCAAGTAAAATTATTTTTAAGCACCTCGCCTATATTTGAGCTGTTTCAAGTCGAAAAATGCAAGATAGACATATTTTGAGTAGTCAGCAATGGCATACAAATGATATGCTATAGATTAAGAATTGAGCTTTTTGCCAAAAGTGGCATAAAGTGAGGGCTTGTCCGGGATTTGAACCCGGGACCTCTCGCACCCTAAGCGAGAATCATACCCCTAGACCAACAAGCCACAATTAGTTAATGGGCACTGGTAAATGTCCATTAAGTGAAAAGAAATGGGATTCAGCCGAAATAGGAGATTTGAAAAAATAGTGAGGTTTAGCAGTCACTACGTAGGCATTATAACGCAGACGTGCAGCATACTTACAGCACTGCTACGTCTACGTAAAATCAGGTTTGAGTGAAGTACGTTGTGTTTGCTAAACCTCCCTAGTGTCCAAGATTGTTTGGCGATAACATCTTTAATTCCATTGGTGAGCCACTTGACAGTTTTCAGGTGTGAATGTCAAATGTTTAAGTTTGTTGCCTAAATATTGGGCTTGTCCGGGAATTGAACCCGGGACCTCTCGCACCCGAAGCGAGAATCATACCCCTAGACCAACAAGCCAAGTGCCCTGAACTCTGTATTGAGAGTCACTATGTTCTGAGCTAGTCTGGAGGGAATGTAAAAGTCATTGGTGGCCAAGCTTTTTATCTTGAATTTCATATTCATTTCAATTTCAAACAACTGGTAATTATATAACAAAACCACTGCCCAGACCCGGGATCGAACCGGGGACCTTTAGATCTTCAGTCTAACGCTCTCCCAACTGAGCTATCGAGGCCTGCACTCCTTGAATGTAAAGCCATTCATTTTTGTGCATCACCTTCAGGTGGTTACCTTTCAGATTTAACATGATCTGTGCAAAGCATTCACCATATTTCTATGTGTTCAGTGGGACTCTCACCATGGGTCGAGACATGTCTGTACTTGCAATGTTTAAGTGCAATAAACCAGAACCTTGCTTTTGGTGAGAACACCATATTGATTATGTGATGTGGATTTTATAATGACAGACAGATTGGGTTTCTCAGTTGTATATTGAATTGTAGTGGGTGTCTGAGAAGTTAAAGCAAGTAAAATTATTTTTTAAAAACTGCTTCCCAGACGGGGAATCGAACCCCGGCCGCGGCGGTGAAAGCGCCGAATCCTAACCACTAGACCACCTGGGATGTGGTCTAATTTGAAAATGATAGCTTCATTTGAAACATCATCGACATTCTGGATATTAAGGAAACAACTACCATGAAGGAAAAGGTCTGAATATAGATGGCATTCCTTTGGGAATGATATACCCATTGTGTCTGCCTTAGGTGTTAGTATGGAGGCAAATTGCTTCTGAGTGTGAAACGTTTCAACTTTGCTGAAATCTGCTTGGTTCATACCAAGTCATTTTGATTCATTTCTTCGTAAGACATGTTCACAATATTGCTGCAAGGACACATAGGGTATTTCAAAGGGAAAAGCGTCACTTCCCAGACGGGGAATCGAACCCCGGCCGCGGCGGTGAGAGCGCCGAATCCTAACCACTAGACCACCTGGGAACCTGCATGGCAAAACATGGTCATCCTGACTTGTTTCTCTATATCGATATTGTGATTGGTTTTGTTATGTAGTGGGCGTCTGAGAAGTTAAAGCAAGTAAAATTATTTTTAAGCACCTCGCCTATATTTGAGCTGTTTCAAGTCGAAAAATGCAAGATAGACATATTTTGAGTAGTCAGCAATGGCATACAAATGATATGCTATAGATTAAGAATTGAGCTTTTTGCCAAAAGTGGCATAAAGTGAGGGCTTGTCCGGGATTTGAACCCGGGACCTCTCGCACCCTAAGCGAGAATCATACCCCTAGACCAACAAGCCACAATTAGTTAATGGGCACTGGTAAATGTCCATTAAGTGAAAAGAAATGGGATTCAGCCGAAATAGGAGATTTGAAAAAATAGTGAGGTTTAGCAGTCACTACGTAGGCATTATAACGCAGACGTGCAGCATACTTACAGCACTGCTACGTCTACGTAAAATCAGGTTTGAGTGAAGTACGTTGTGTTTGCTAAACCTCCCTAGTGTCCAAGATTGTTTGGCGATAACATCTTTAATTCCATTGGTGAGCCACTTGACAGTTTTCAGGTGTGAATGTCAAATGTTTAAGTTTGTTGCCTAAATATTGGGCTTGTCCGGGAATTGAACCCGGGACCTCTCGCACCCGAAGCGAGAATCATACCCCTAGACCAACAAGCCAAGTGCCCTGAACTCTGTATTGAGAGTCACTATGTTCTGAGCTAGTCTGGAGGGAATGTAAAAGTCATTGGTGGCCAAGCTTTTTATCTTGAATTTCATATTCATTTCAATTTCAAACAACTGGTAATTATATAACAAAACCACTGCCCAGACCCGGGATCGAACCGGGGACCTTTAGATCTTCAGTCTAACGCTCTCCCAACTGAGCTATCGAGGCCTGCACTCCTTGAATGTAAAGCCATTCATTTTTGTGCATCACCTTCAGGTGGTTACCTTTCAGATTTAACATGATCTGTGCAAAGCATTCACCATATTTCTATGTGTTCAGTGGGACTCTCACCATGGGTCGAGACATGTCTGTACTTGCAATGTTTAAGTGCAATAAACCAGAACCTTGCTTTTGGTGAGAACACCATATTGATTATGTGATGTGGATTTTATAATGACAGACAGATTGGGTTTCTCAGTTGTATATTGAATTGTAGTGGGTGTCTGAGAAGTTAAAGCAAGTAAAATTATTTTTTAAAAACTGCTTCCCAGACGGGGAATCGAACCCCGGCCGCGGCGGTGAAAGCGCCGAATCCTAACCACTAGACCACCTGGGATGTGGTCTAATTTGAAAATGATAGCTTCATTTGAAACATCATCGACATTCTGGATATTAAGGAAACAACTACCATGAAGGAAAAGGTCTGAATATAGATGGCATTCCTTTGGGAATGATATACCCATTGTGTCTGCCTTAGGTGTTAGTATGGAGGCAAATTGCTTCTGAGTGTGAAACGTTTCAACTTTGCTGAAATCTGCTTGGTTCATACCAAGTCATTTTGATTCATTTCTTCGTAAGACATGTTCACAATATTGCTGCAAGGACACATAGGGTATTTCAAAGGGAAAAGCGTCACTTCCCAGACGGGGAATCGAACCCCGGCCGCGGCGGTGAGAGCGCCGAATCCTAACCACTAGACCACCTGGGAACCTGCATGGCAAAACATGGTCATCCTGACTTGTTTCTCTATATCGATATTGTGATTGGTTTTGTTATGTAGTGGGCGTCTGAGAAGTTAAAGCAAGTAAAATTATTTTTAAGCACCTCGCCTATATTTGAGCTGTTTCAAGTCGAAAAATGCAAGATAGACATATTTTGAGTAGTCAGCAATGGCATACAAATGATATGCTATAGATTAAGAATTGAGCTTTTTGCCAAAAGTGGCATAAAGTGAGGGCTTGTCCGGGATTTGAACCCGGGACCTCTCGCACCCTAAGCGAGAATCATACCCCTAGACCAACAAGCCACAATTAGTTAATGGGCACTGGTAAATGTCCATTAAGTGAAAAGAAATGGGATTCAGCCGAAATAGGAGATTTGAAAAAATAGTGAGGTTTAGCAGTCACTACGTAGGCATTATAACGCAGACGTGCAGCATACTTACAGCACTGCTACGTCTACGTAAAATCAGGTTTGAGTGAAGTACGTTGTGTTTGCTAAACCTCCCTAGTGTCCAAGATTGTTTGGCGATAACATCTTTAATTCCATTGGTGAGCCACTTGACAGTTTTCAGGTGTGAATGTCAAATGTTTAAGTTTGTTGCCTAAATATTGGGCTTGTCCGGGAATTGAACCCGGGACCTCTCGCACCCGAAGCGAGAATCATACCCCTAGACCAACAAGCCAAGTGCCCTGAACTCTGTATTGAGAGTCACTATGTTCTGAGCTAGTCTGGAGGGAATGTAAAAGTCATTGGTGGCCAAGCTTTTTATCTTGAATTTCATATTCATTTCAATTTCAAACAACTGGTAATTATATAACAAAACCACTGCCCAGACCCGGGATCGAACCGGGGACCTTTAGATCTTCAGTCTAACGCTCTCCCAACTGAGCTATCGAGGCCTGCACTCCTTGAATGTAAAGCCATTCATTTTTGTGCATCACCTTCAGGTGGTTACCTTTCAGATTTAACATGATCTGTGCAAAGCATTCACCATATTTCTATGTGTTCAGTGGGACTCTCACCATGGGTCGAGACATGTCTGTACTTGCAATGTTTAAGTGCAATAAACCAGAACCTTGCTTTTGGTGAGAACACCATATTGATTATGTGATGTGGATTTTATAATGACAGACAGATTGGGTTTCTCAGTTGTATATTGAATTGTAGTGGGTGTCTGAGAAGTTAAAGCAAGTAAAATTATTTTTTAAAAACTGCTTCCCAGACGGGGAATCGAACCCCGGCCGCGGCGGTGAAAGCGCCGAATCCTAACCACTAGACCACCTGGGATGTGGTCTAATTTGAAAATGATAGCTTCATTTGAAACATCATCGACATTCTGGATATTAAGGAAACAACTACCATGAAGGAAAAGGTCTGAATATAGATGGCATTCCTTTGGGAATGATATACCCATTGTGTCTGCCTTAGGTGTTAGTATGGAGGCAAATTGCTTCTGAGTGTGAAACGTTTCAACTTTGCTGAAATCTGCTTGGTTCATACCAAGTCATTTTGATTCATTTCTTCGTAAGACATGTTCACAATATTGCTGCAAGGACACATAGGGTATTTCAAAGGGAAAAGCGTCACTTCCCAGACGGGGAATCGAACCCCGGCCGCGGCGGTGAGAGCGCCGAATCCTAACCACTAGACCACCTGGGAACCTGCATGGCAAAACATGGTCATCCTGACTTGTTTCTCTATATCGATATTGTGATTGGTTTTGTTATGTAGTGGGCGTCTGAGAAGTTAAAGCAAGTAAAATTATTTTTAAGCACCTCGCCTATATTTGAGCTGTTTCAAGTCGAAAAATGCAAGATAGACATATTTTGAGTAGTCAGCAATGGCATACAAATGATATGCTATAGATTAAGAATTGAGCTTTTTGCCAAAAGTGGCATAAAGTGAGGGCTTGTCCGGGATTTGAACCCGGGACCTCTCGCACCCTAAGCGAGAATCATACCCCTAGACCAACAAGCCACAATTAGTTAATGGGCACTGGTAAATGTCCATTAAGTGAAAAGAAATGGGATTCAGCCGAAATAGGAGATTTGAAAAAATAGTGAGGTTTAGCAGTCACTACGTAGGCATTATAACGCAGACGTGCAGCATACTTACAGCACTGCTACGTCTACGTAAAATCAGGTTTGAGTGAAGTACGTTGTGTTTGCTAAACCTCCCTAGTGTCCAAGATTGTTTGGCGATAACATCTTTAATTCCATTGGTGAGCCACTTGACAGTTTTCAGGTGTGAATGTCAAATGTTTAAGTTTGTTGCCTAAATATTGGGCTTGTCCGGGAATTGAACCCGGGACCTCTCGCACCCGAAGCGAGAATCATACCCCTAGACCAACAAGCCAAGTGCCCTGAACTCTGTATTGAGAGTCACTATGTTCTGAGCTAGTCTGGAGGGAATGTAAAAGTCATTGGTGGCCAAGCTTTTTATCTTGAATTTCATATTCATTTCAATTTCAAACAACTGGTAATTATATAACAAAACCACTGCCCAGACCCGGGATCGAACCGGGGACCTTTAGATCTTCAGTCTAACGCTCTCCCAACTGAGCTATCGAGGCCTGCACTCCTTGAATGTAAAGCCATTCATTTTTGTGCATCACCTTCAGGTGGTTACCTTTCAGATTTAACATGATCTGTGCAAAGCATTCACCATATTTCTATGTGTTCAGTGGGACTCTCACCATGGGTCGAGACATGTCTGTACTTGCAATGTTTAAGTGCAATAAACCAGAACCTTGCTTTTGGTGAGAACACCATATTGATTATGTGATGTGGATTTTATAATGACAGACAGATTGGGTTTCTCAGTTGTATATTGAATTGTAGTGGGTGTCTGAGAAGTTAAAGCAAGTAAAATTATTTTTTAAAAACTGCTTCCCAGACGGGGAATCGAACCCCGGCCGCGGCGGTGAAAGCGCCGAATCCTAACCACTAGACCACCTGGGATGTGGTCTAATTTGAAAATGATAGCTTCATTTGAAACATCATCGACATTCTGGATATTAAGGAAACAACTACCATGAAGGAAAAGGTCTGAATATAGATGGCATTCCTTTGGGAATGATATACCCATTGTGTCTGCCTTAGGTGTTAGTATGGAGGCAAATTGCTTCTGAGTGTGAAACGTTTCAACTTTGCTGAAATCTGCTTGGTTCATACCAAGTCATTTTGATTCATTTCTTCGTAAGACATGTTCACAATATTGCTGCAAGGACACATAGGGTATTTCAAAGGGAAAAGCGTCACTTCCCAGACGGGGAATCGAACCCCGGCCGCGGCGGTGAGAGCGCCGAATCCTAACCACTAGACCACCTGGGAACCTGCATGGCAAAACATGGTCATCCTGACTTGTTTCTCTATATCGATATTGTGATTGGTTTTGTTATGTAGTGGGCGTCTGAGAAGTTAAAGCAAGTAAAATTATTTTTAAGCAACTCGCCTATATTTGAGCTGTTTCAAGTCGAAAAATGCAAGATAGACATATTTTGAGTAGTCAGCAATGGCATACAAATGATATGCTATAGATTAAGAATTGAGCTTTTTGCCAAAAGTGGCATAAAGTGAGGGCTTGTCCGGGATTTGAACCCGGGACCTCTCGCACCCTAAGCGAGAATCATACCCCTAGACCAACAAGCCACAATTAGTTAATGGGCACTGGTAAATGTCCATTAAGTGAAAAGAAATGGGATTCAGCCGAAATAGGAGATTTGAAAAAATAGTGAGGTTTAGCAGTCACTACGTAGGCATTATAACGCAGACGTGCAGCATACTTACAGCACTGCTACGTCTACGTAAAATCAGGTTTGAGTGAAGTACGTTTTGTTTGCTAAACCTCCCTAGTGTCCAAGATTGTTTGGCGATAACATCTTTAATTCCATTGGTGAGCCACTTGACAGTTTTCAGGTGTGAATGTCAAATGTTTAAGTTTGTTGCCTAAATATTGGGCTTGTCCGGGAATTGAACCCGGGACCTCTCGCACCCGAAGCGAGAATCATACCCCTAGACCAACAAGCCAAGTGCCCTGAACTCTGTATTGAGAGTCACTATGTTCTGAGCTAGTCTGGAGGGAATGTAAAAGTCATTGGTGGCCAAGCTTTTTATCTTGAATTTCATATTCATTTCAATTTCAAACAACTGGTAATTATATAACAAAACCACTGCCCAGACCCGGGATCGAACCGGGGACCTTTAGATCTTCAGTCTAACGCTCTCCCAACTGAGCTATCGAGGCCTGCACTCCTTGAATGTAAAGCCATTCATTTTTGTGCATCACCTTCAGGTGGTTACCTTTCAGATTTAACATGATCTGTGCAAAGCATTCACCATATTTCTATGTGTTCAGTGGGACTCTCACCATGGGTCGAGACATGTCTGTACTTGCAATGTTTAAGTGCAATAAACCAGAACCTTGCTTTTGGTGAGAACACCATATTGATTATGTGATGTGGATTTTATAATGACAGACAGATTGGGTTTCTCAGTTGTATATTGAATTGTAGTGGGTGTCTGAGAAGTTAAAGCAAGTAAAATTATTTTTTAAAAACTGCTTCCCAGACGGGGAATCGAACCCCGGCCGCGGCGGTGAAAGCGCCGAATCCTAACCACTAGACCACCTGGGATGTGGTCTAATTTGAAAATGATAGCTTCATTTGAAACATCATCGACATTCTGGATATTAAGGAAACAACTACCATGAAGGAAAAGGTCTGAATATAGATGGCATTCCTTTGGGAATGATATACCCATTGTGTCTGCCTTAGGTGTTAGTATGGAGGCAAATTGCTTCTGAGTGTGAAACGTTTCAACTTTGCTGAAATCTGCTTGGTTCATACCAAGTCATTTTGATTCATTTCTTCGTAAGACATGTTCACAATATTGCTGCAAGGACACATAGGGTATTTCAAAGGGAAAAGCGTCACTTCCCAGACGGGGAATCGAACCCCGGCCGCGGCGGTGAGAGCGCCGAATCCTAACCACTAGACCACCTGGGAACCTGCATGGCAAAACATGGTCATCCTGACTTGTTTCTCTATATCGATATTGTGATTGGTTTTGTTATGTAGTGGGCGTCTGAGAAGTTAAAGCAAGTAAAATTATTTTTAAGCACCTCGCCTATATTTGAGCTGTTTCAAGTCGAAAAATGCAAGATAGACATATTTTGAGTAGTCAGCAATGGCATACAAATGATATGCTATAGATTAAGAATTGAGCTTTTTGCCAAAAGTGGCATAAAGTGAGGGCTTGTCCGGGATTTGAACCCGGGACCTCTCGCACCCTAAGCGAGAATCATACCCCTAGACCAACAAGCCACAATTAGTTAATGGGCACTGGTAAATGTCCATTAAGTGAAAAGAAATGGGATTCAGCCGAAATAGGAGATTTGAAAAAATAGTGAGGTTTAGCAGTCACTACGTAGGCATTATAACGCAGACGTGCAGCATACTTACAGCACTGCTACGTCTACGTAAAATCAGGTTTGAGTGAAGTACGTTGTGTTTGCTAAACCTCCCTAGTGTCCAAGATTGTTTGGCGATAACATCTTTAATTCCATTGGTGAGCCACTTGACAGTTTTCAGGTGTGAATGTCAAATGTTTAAGTTTGTTGCCTAAATATTGGGCTTGTCCGGGAATTGAACCCGGGACCTCTCGCACCCGAAGCGAGAATCATACCCCTAGACCAACAAGCCAAGTGCCCTGAACTCTGTATTGAGAGTCACTATGTTCTGAGCTAGTCTGGAGGGAATGTAAAAGTCATTGGTGGCCAAGCTTTTTATCTTGAATTTCATATTCATTTCAATTTCAAACAACTGGTAATTATATAACAAAACCACTGCCCAGACCCGGGATCGAACCGGGGACCTTTAGATCTTCAGTCTAACGCTCTCCCAACTGAGCTATCGAGGCCTGCACTCCTTGAATGTAAAGCCATTCATTTTTGTGCATCACCTTCAGGTGGTTACCTTTCAGATTTAACATGATCTGTGCAAAGCATTCACCATATTTCTATGTGTTCAGTGGGACTCTCACCATGGGTCGAGACATGTCTGTACTTGCAATGTTTAAGTGCAATAAACCAGAACCTTGCTTTTGGTGAGAACACCATATTGATTATGTGATGTGGATTTTATAATGACAGACAGATTGGGTTTCTCAGTTGTATATTGAATTGTAGTGGGTGTCTGAGAAGTTAAAGCAAGTAAAATTATTTTTTAAAAACTGCTTCCCAGACGGGGAATCGAACCCCGGCCGCGGCGGTGAAAGCGCCGAATCCTAACCACTAGACCACCTGGGATGTGGTCTAATTTGAAAATGATAGCTTCATTTGAAACATCATCGACATTCTGGATATTAAGGAAACAACTACCATGAAGGAAAAGGTCTGAATATAGATGGCATTCCTTTGGGAATGATATACCCATTGTGTCTGCCTTAGGTGTTAGTATGGAGGCAAATTGCTTCTGAGTGTGAAACGTTTCAACTTTGCTGAAATCTGCTTGGTTCATACCAAGTCATTTTGATTCATTTCTTCGTAAGACATGTTCACAATATTGCTGCAAGGACACATAGGGTATTTCAAAGGGAAAAGCGTCACTTCCCAGACGGGGAATCGAACCCCGGCCGCGGCGGTGAGAGCGCCGAATCCTAACCACTAGACCACCTGGGAACCTGCATGGCAAAACATGGTCATCCTGACTTGTTTCTCTATATCGATATTGTGATTGGTTTTGTTATGTAGTGGGCGTCTGAGAAGTTAAAGCAAGTAAAATTATTTTTAAGCACCTCGCCTATATTTGAGCTGTTTCAAGTCGAAAAATGCAAGATAGACATATTTTGAGTAGTCAGCAATGGCATACAAATGATATGCTATAGATTAAGAATTGAGCTTTTTGCCAAAAGTGGCATAAAGTGAGGGCTTGTCCGGGATTTGAACCCGGGACCTCTCGCACCCTAAGCGAGAATCATACCCCTAGACCAACAAGCCACAATTAGTTAATGGGCACTGGTAAATGTCCATTAAGTGAAAAGAAATGGGATTCAGCCGAAATAGGAGATTTGAAAAAATAGTGAGGTTTAGCAGTCACTACGTAGGCATTATAACGCAGACGTGCAGCATACTTACAGCACTGCTACGTCTACGTAAAATCAGGTTTGAGTGAAGTACGTTGTGTTTGCTAAACCTCCCTAGTGTCCAAGATTGTTTGGCGATAACATCTTTAATTCCATTGGTGAGCCACTTGACAGTTTTCAGGTGTGAATGTCAAATGTTTAAGTTTGTTGCCTAAATATTGGGCTTGTCCGGGAATTGAACCCGGGACCTCTCGCACCCGAAGCGAGAATCATACCCCTAGACCAACAAGCCAAGTGCCCTGAACTCTGTATTGAGAGTCACTATGTTCTGAGCTAGTCTGGAGGGAATGTAAAAGTCATTGGTGGCCAAGCTTTTTATCTTGAATTTCATATTCATTTCAATTTCAAACAACTGGTAATTATATAACAAAACCACTGCCCAGACCCGGGATCGAACCGGGGACCTTTAGATCTTCAGTCTAACGCTCTCCCAACTGAGCTATCGAGGCCTGCACTCCTTGAATGTAAAGCCATTCATTTTTGTGCATCACCTTCAGGTGGTTACCTTTCAGATTTAACATGATCTGTGCAAAGCATTCACCATATTTCTATGTGTTCAGTGGGACTCTCACCATGGGTCGAGACATGTCTGTACTTGCAATGTTTAAGTGCAATAAACCAGAACCTTGCTTTTGGTGAGAACACCATATTGATTATGTGATGTGGATTTTATAATGACAGACAGATTGGGTTTCTCAGTTGTATATTGAATTGTAGTGGGTGTCTGAGAAGTTAAAGCAAGTAAAATTATTTTTTAAAAACTGCTTCCCAGACGGGGAATCGAACCCCGGCCGCGGCGGTGAAAGCGCCGAATCCTAACCACTAGACCACCTGGGATGTGGTCTAATTTGAAAATGATAGCTTCATTTGAAACATCATCGACATTCTGGATATTAAGGAAACAACTACCATGAAGGAAAAGGTCTGAATATAGATGGCATTCCTTTGGGAATGATATACCCATTGTGTCTGCCTTAGGTGTTAGTATGGAGGCAAATTGCTTCTGAGTGTGAAACGTTTCAACTTTGCTGAAATCTGCTTGGTTCATACCAAGTCATTTTGATTCATTTCTTCGTAAGACATGTTCACAATATTGCTGCAAGGACACATAGGGTATTTCAAAGGGAAAAGCGTCACTTCCCAGACGGGGAATCGAACCCCGGCCGCGGCGGTGAGAGCGCCGAATCCTAACCACTAGACCACCTGGGAACCTGCATGGCAAAACATGGTCATCCTGACTTGTTTCTCTATATCGATATTGTGATTGGTTTTGTTATGTAGTGGGCGTCTGAGAAGTTAAAGCAAGTAAAATTATTTTTAAGCACCTCGCCTATATTTGAGCTGTTTCAAGTCGAAAAATGCAAGATAGACATATTTTGAGTAGTCAGCAATGGCATACAAATGATATGCTATAGATTAAGAATTGAGCTTTTTGCCAAAAGTGGCATAAAGTGAGGGCTTGTCCGGGATTTGAACCCGGGACCTCTCGCACCCTAAGCGAGAATCATACCCCTAGACCAACAAGCCACAATTAGTTAATGGGCACTGGTAAATGTCCATTAAGTGAAAAGAAATGGGATTCAGCCGAAATAGGAGATTTGAAAAAATAGTGAGGTTTAGCAGTCACTACGTAGGCATTATAACGCAGACGTGCAGCATACTTACAGCACTGCTACGTCTACGTAAAATCAGGTTTGAGTGAAGTACGTTGTGTTTGCTAAACCTCCCTAGTGTCCAAGATTGTTTGGCGATAACATCTTTAATTCCATTGGTGAGCCACTTGACAGTTTTCAGGTGTGAATGTCAAATGTTTAAGTTTGTTGCCTAAATATTGGGCTTGTCCGGGAATTGAACCCGGGACCTCTCGCACCCGAAGCGAGAATCATACCCCTAGACCAACAAGCCAAGTGCCCTGAACTCTGTATTGAGAGTCACTATGTTCTGAGCTAGTCTGGAGGGAATGTAAAAGTCATTGGTGGCCAAGCTTTTTATCTTGAATTTCATATTCATTTCAATTTCAAACAACTGGTAATTATATAACAAAACCACTGCCCAGACCCGGGATCGAACCGGGGACCTTTAGATCTTCAGTCTAACGCTCTCCCAACTGAGCTATCGAGGCCTGCACTCCTTGAATGTAAAGCCATTCATTTTTGTGCATCACCTTCAGGTGGTTACCTTTCAGATTTAACATGATCTGTGCAAAGCATTCACCATATTTCTATGTGTTCAGTGGGACTCTCACCATGGGTCGAGACATGTCTGTACTTGCAATGTTTAAGTGCAATAAACCAGAACCTTGCTTTTGGTGAGAACACCATATTGATTATGTGATGTGGATTTTATAATGACAGACAGATTGGGTTTCTCAGTTGTATATTGAATTGTAGTGGGTGTCTGAGAAGTTAAAGCAAGTAAAATTATTTTTTAAAAACTGCTTCCCAGACGGGGAATCGAACCCCGGCCGCGGCGGTGAAAGCGCCGAATCCTAACCACTAGACCACCTGGGATGTGGTCTAATTTGAAAATGATAGCTTCATTTGAAACATCATCGACATTCTGGATATTAAGGAAACAACTACCATGAAGGAAAAGGTCTGAATATAGATGGCATTCCTTTGGGAATGATATACCCATTGTGTCTGCCTTAGGTGTTAGTATGGAGGCAAATTGCTTCTGAGTGTGAAACGTTTCAACTTTGCTGAAATCTGCTTGGTTCATACCAAGTCATTTTGATTCATTTCTTCGTAAGACATGTTCACAATATTGCTGCAAGGACACATAGGGTATTTCAAAGGGAAAAGCGTCACTTCCCAGACGGGGAATCGAACCCCGGCCGCGGCGGTGAGAGCGCCGAATCCTAACCACTAGACCACCTGGGAACCTGCATGGCAAAACATGGTCATCCTGACTTGTTTCTCTATATCGATATTGTGATTGGTTTTGTTATGTAGTGGGCGTCTGAGAAGTTAAAGCAAGTAAAATTATTTTTAAGCACCTCGCCTATATTTGAGCTGTTTCAAGTCGAAAAATGCAAGATAGACATATTTTGAGTAGTCAGCAATGGCATACAAATGATATGCTATAGATTAAGAATTGAGCTTTTTGCCAAAAGTGGCATAAAGTGAGGGCTTGTCCGGGATTTGAACCCGGGACCTCTCGCACCCTAAGCGAGAATCATACCCCTAGACCAACAAGCCACAATTAGTTAATGGGCACTGGTAAATGTCCATTAAGTGAAAAGAAATGGGATTCAGCCGAAATAGGAGATTTGAAAAAATAGTGAGGTTTAGCAGTCACTACGTAGGCATTATAACGCAGACGTGCAGCATACTTACAGCACTGCTACGTCTACGTAAAATCAGGTTTGAGTGAAGTACGTTGTGTTTGCTAAACCTCCCTAGTGTCCAAGATTGTTTGGCGATAACATCTTTAATTCCATTGGTGAGCCACTTGACAGTTTTCAGGTGTGAATGTCAAATGTTTAAGTTTGTTGCCTAAATATTGGGCTTGTCCGGGAATTGAACCCGGGACCTCTCGCACCCGAAGCGAGAATCATACCCCTAGACCAACAAGCCAAGTGCCCTGAACTCTGTATTGAGAGTCACTATGTTCTGAGCTAGTCTGGAGGGAATGTAAAAGTCATTGGTGGCCAAGCTTTTTATCTTGAATTTCATATTCATTTCAATTTCAAACAACTGGTAATTATATAACAAAACCACTGCCCAGACCCGGGATCGAACCGGGGACCTTTAGATCTTCAGTCTAACGCTCTCCCAACTGAGCTATCGAGGCCTGCACTCCTTGAATGTAAAGCCATTCATTTTTGTGCATCACCTTCAGGTGGTTACCTTTCAGATTTAACATGATCTGTGCAAAGCATTCACCATATTTCTATGTGTTCAGTGGGACTCTCACCATGGGTCGAGACATGTCTGTACTTGCAATGTTTAAGTGCAATAAACCAGAACCTTGCTTTTGGTGAGAACACCATATTGATTATGTGATGTGGATTTTATAATGACAGACAGATTGGGTTTCTCAGTTGTATATTGAATTGTAGTGGGTGTCTGAGAAGTTAAAGCAAGTAAAATTATTTTTTAAAAACTGCTTCCCAGACGGGGAATCGAACCCCGGCCGCGGCGGTGAAAGCGCCGAATCCTAACCACTAGACCACCTGGGATGTGGTCTAATTTGAAAATGATAGCTTCATTTGAAACATCATCGACATTCTGGATATTAAGGAAACAACTACCATGAAGGAAAAGGTCTGAATATAGATGGCATTCCTTTGGGAATGATATACCCATTGTGTCTGCCTTAGGTGTTAGTATGGAGGCAAATTGCTTCTGAGTGTGAAACGTTTCAACTTTGCTGAAATCTGCTTGGTTCATACCAAGTCATTTTGATTCATTTCTTCGTAAGACATGTTCACAATATTGCTGCAAGGACACATAGGGTATTTCAAAGGGAAAAGCGTCACTTCCCAGACGGGGAATCGAACCCCGGCCGCGGCGGTGAGAGCGCCGAATCCTAACCACTAGACCACCTGGGAACCTGCATGGCAAAACATGGTCATCCTGACTTGTTTCTCTATATCGATATTGTGATTGGTTTTGTTATGTAGTGGGCGTCTGAGAAGTTAAAGCAAGTAAAATTATTTTTAAGCACCTCGCCTATATTTGAGCTGTTTCAAGTCGAAAAATGCAAGATAGACATATTTTGAGTAGTCAGCAATGGCATACAAATGATATGCTATAGATTAAGAATTGAGCTTTTTGCCAAAAGTGGCATAAAGTGAGGGCTTGTCCGGGATTTGAACCCGGGACCTCTCGCACCCTAAGCGAGAATCATACCCCTAGACCAACAAGCCACAATTAGTTAATGGGCACTGGTAAATGTCCATTAAGTGAAAAGAAATGGGATTCAGCCGAAATAGGAGATTTGAAAAAATAGTGAGGTTTAGCAGTCACTACGTAGGCATTATAACGCAGACGTGCAGCATACTTACAGCACTGCTACGTCTACGTAAAATCAGGTTTGAGTGAAGTACGTTGTGTTTGCTAAACCTCCCTAGTGTCCAAGATTGTTTGGCGATAACATCTTTAATTCCATTGGTGAGCCACTTGACAGTTTTCAGGTGTGAATGTCAAATGTTTAAGTTTGTTGCCTAAATATTGGGCTTGTCCGGGAATTGAACCCGGGACCTCTCGCACCCGAAGCGAGAATCATACCCCTAGACCAACAAGCCAAGTGCCCTGAACTCTGTATTGAGAGTCACTATGTTCTGAGCTAGTCTGGAGGGAATGTAAAAGTCATTGGTGGCCAAGCTTTTTATCTTGAATTTCATATTCATTTCAATTTCAAACAACTGGTAATTATATAACAAAACCACTGCCCAGACCCGGGATCGAACCGGGGACCTTTAGATCTTCAGTCTAACGCTCTCCCAACTGAGCTATCGAGGCCTGCACTCCTTGAATGTAAAGCCATTCATTTTTGTGCATCACCTTCAGGTGGTTACCTTTCAGATTTAACATGATCTGTGCAAAGCATTCACCATATTTCTATGTGTTCAGTGGGACTCTCACCATGGGTCGAGACATGTCTGTACTTGCAATGTTTAAGTGCAATAAACCAGAACCTTGCTTTTGGTGAGAACACCATATTGATTATGTGATGTGGATTTTATAATGACAGACAGATTGGGTTTCTCAGTTGTATATTGAATTGTAGTGGGTGTCTGAGAAGTTAAAGCAAGTAAAATTATTTTTTAAAAACTGCTTCCCAGACGGGGAATCGAACCCCGGCCGCGGCGGTGAAAGCGCCGAATCCTAACCACTAGACCACCTGGGATGTGGTCTAATTTGAAAATGATAGCTTCATTTGAAACATCATCGACATTCTGGATATTAAGGAAACAACTACCATGAAGGAAAAGGTCTGAATATAGATGGCATTCCTTTGGGAATGATATACCCATTGTGTCTGCCTTAGGTGTTAGTATGGAGGCAAATTGCTTCTGAGTGTGAAACGTTTCAACTTTGCTGAAATCTGCTTGGTTCATACCAAGTCATTTTGATTCATTTCTTCGTAAGACATGTTCACAATATTGCTGCAAGGACACATAGGGTATTTCAAAGGGAAAAGCGTCACTTCCCAGACGGGGAATCGAACCCCGGCCGCGGCGGTGAGAGCGCCGAATCCTAACCACTAGACCACCTGGGAACCTGCATGGCAAAACATGGTCATCCTGACTTGTTTCTCTATATCGATATTGTGATTGGTTTTGTTATGTAGTGGGCGTCTGAGAAGTTAAAGCAAGTAAAATTATTTTTAAGCACCTCGCCTATATTTGAGCTGTTTCAAGTCGAAAAATGCAAGATAGACATATTTTGAGTAGTCAGCAATGGCATACAAATGATATGCTATAGATTAAGAATTGAGCTTTTTGCCAAAAGTGGCATAAAGTGAGGGCTTGTCCGGGATTTGAACCCGGGACCTCTCGCACCCTAAGCGAGAATCATACCCCTAGACCAACAAGCCACAATTAGTTAATGGGCACTGGTAAATGTCCATTAAGTGAAAAGAAATGGGATTCAGCCGAAATAGGAGATTTGAAAAAATAGTGAGGTTTAGCAGTCACTACGTAGGCATTATAACGCAGACGTGCAGCATACTTACAGCACTGCTACGTCTACGTAAAATCAGGTTTGAGTGAAGTACGTTGTGTTTGCTAAACCTCCCTAGTGTCCAAGATTGTTTGGCGATAACATCTTTAATTCCATTGGTGAGCCACTTGACAGTTTTCAGGTGTGAATGTCAAATGTTTAAGTTTGTTGCCTAAATATTGGGCTTGTCCGGGAATTGAACCCGGGACCTCTCGCACCCGAAGCGAGAATCATACCCCTAGACCAACAAGCCAAGTGCCCTGAACTCTGTATTGAGAGTCACTATGTTCTGAGCTAGTCTGGAGGGAATGTAAAAGTCATTGGTGGCCAAGCTTTTTATCTTGAATTTCATATTCATTTCAATTTCAAACAACTGGTAATTATATAACAAAACCACTGCCCAGACCCGGGATCGAACCGGGGACCTTTAGATCTTCAGTCTAACGCTCTCCCAACTGAGCTATCGAGGCCTGCACTCCTTGAATGTAAAGCCATTCATTTTTGTGCATCACCTTCAGGTGGTTACCTTTCAGATTTAACATGATCTGTGCAAAGCATTCACCATATTTCTATGTGTTCAGTGGGACTAACACCATGGGTCGAGACATGTCTGTACTTGCAATGTTTAAGTGCAATAAACCAGAACCTTGCTTTTGGTGAGAACACCATATTGATTATGTGATGTGGATTTTATAATGACAGACAGATTGGGTTTCTCAGTTGTATATTGAATTGTAGTGGGTGTCTGAGAAGTTAAAGCAAGTAAAATTATTTTTTAAAAACTGCTTCCCAGACGGGGAATCGAACCCCGGCCGCGGCGGTGAAAGCGCCGAATCCTAACCACTAGACCACCTGGGATGTGGTCTAATTTGAAAATGATAGCTTCATTTGAAACATCATCGACATTCTGGATATTAAGGAAACAACTACCATGAAGGAAAAGGTCTGAATATAGATGGCATTCCTTTGGGAATGATATACCCATTGTGTCTGCCTTAGGTGTTAGTATGGAGGCAAATTGCTTCTGAGTGTGAAACGTTTCAACTTTGCTGAAATCTGCTTGGTTCATACCAAGTCATTTTGATTCATTTCTTCGTAAGACATGTTCACAATATTGCTGCAAGGACACATAGGGTATTTCAAAGGGAAAAGCGTCACTTCCCAGACGGGGAATCGAACCCCGGCCGCGGCGGTGAGAGCGCCGAATCCTAACCACTAGACCACCTGGGAACCTGCATGGCAAAACATGGTCATCCTGACTTGTTTCTCTATATCGATATTGTGATTGGTTTTGTTATGTAGTGGGCGTCTGAGAAGTTAAAGCAAGTAAAATTATTTTTAAGCACCTCGCCTATATTTGAGCTGTTTCAAGTTGAAAAATGCAAGATAGACATATTTTGAGTAGTCAGCAATGGCATACAAATGATATGCTATAGATTAAGAATTGAGCTTTTTGCCAAAAGTGGCATAAAGTGAGGGCTTGTCCGGGATTTGAACCCGGGACCTCTCGCACCCTAAGCGAGAATCATACCCCTAGACCAACAAGCCACAATTAGTTAATGGGCACTGG
Organism: Acholoe squamosa; assembly: GCA_949317995.1. NCBI lineage: Eukaryota > Metazoa > Annelida > Polychaeta > Phyllodocida > Polynoidae > Acholoe > Acholoe squamosa. Next base: position 58,575,786 of record OX439038.1, on the reverse strand, counting down.
TAAATGTCCATTAAGTGAAAAGAAATGGGATTCAGCCGAAATAGGAGATTTGAAAAAATAGTGAGGTTTAGCAGTCACTACGTAGGCATTATAACGCAGACGTGCAGCATACTTACAGCACTGCTACGTCTACGTAAAATCAGGTTTGAGTGAAGTACGTTGTGTTTGCTAAACCTCCCTAGTGTCCAAGATTGTTTGGAGATAACATCTTTAATTCCATTGGTGAGCCACTTGACAGTTTTCAGGTGTGAATGTCAAATGTTTAAGTTTGTTGCCTAAATATTGGGCTTGTCCGGGAATTGAACCCGGGACCTCTCGCACCCGAAGCGAGAATCATACCCCTAGACCAACAAGCCAAGTGCCCTGAACTCTGTATTGAGAGTCACTATGTTCTGAGCTAGTCTGGAGGGAATGTAAAAGTCATTGGTGGCCAAGCTTTTTATCTTGAATTTCATATTCATTTCAATTTCAAACAACTGGTAATTATATAACAAAACCACTGCCCAGACCCGGGATCGAACCGGGGACCTTTAGATCTTCAGTCTAACGCTCTCCCAACTGAGCTATCGAGGCCTGCACTCCTTGAATGTAAAGCCATTCATTTTTGTGCATCACCTTCAGGTGGTTACCTTTCAGATTTAACATGATCTGTGCAAAGCATTCACCATATTTCTATGTGTTCAGTGGGACTCTCACCATGGGTCGAGACATGTCTGTACTTGCAATGTTTAAGTGCAATAAACCAGAACCTTGCTTTTGGTGAGAACACCATATTGATTATGTGATGTGGATTTTATAATGACAGACAGATTGGGTTTCTCAGTTGTATATTGAATTGTAGTGGGTGTCTGAGAAGTTAAAGCAAGTAAAATTATTTTTTAAAAACTGCTTCCCAGACGGGGAATCGAACCCCGGCCGCGGCGGTGAAAGCGCCGAATCCTAACCACTAGACCACCTGGGATGTGGTCTAATTTGAAAATGATAGCTTCATTTGAAACATCATCGACATTCTGGATATTAAGGAAACAACTACCATGAAGGAAAAGGTCTGAATATAGATGGCATTCCTTTGGGAATGATATACCCATTGTGTCTGCCTTAGGTGTTAGTATGGAGGCAAATTGCTTCTGAGTGTGAAACGTTTCAACTTTGCTGAAATCTGCTTGGTTCATACCAAGTCATTTTGATTCATTTCTTCGTAAGACATGTTCACAATATTGCTGCAAGGACACATAGGGTATTTCAAAGGGAAAAGCGTCACTTCCCAGACGGGGAATCGAACCCCGGCCGCGGCGGTGAGAGCGCCGAATCCTAACCACTAGACCACCTGGGAACCTGCATGGCAAAACATGGTCATCCTGACTTGTTTCTCTATATCGATATTGTGATTGGTTTTGTTATGTAGTGGGCGTCTGAGAAGTTAAAGCAAGTAAAATTATTTTTAAGCACCTCGCCTATATTTGAGCTGTTTCAAGTCGAAAAATGCAAGATAGACATATTTTGAGTAGTCAGCAATGGCATACAAATGATATGCTATAGATTAAGAATTGAGCTTTTTGCCAAAAGTGGCATAAAGTGAGGGCTTGTCCGGGATTTGAACCCGGGACCTCTCGCACCCTAAGCGAGAATCATACCCCTAGACCAACAAGCCACAATTAGTTAATGGGCACTGGTAAATGTCCATTAAGTGAAAAGAAATGGGATTCAGCCGAAATAGGAGATTTGAAAAAATAGTGAGGTTTAGCAGTCACTACGTAGGCATTATAACGCAGACGTGCAGCATACTTACAGCACTGCTACGTCTACGTAAAATCAGGTTTGAGTGAAGTACGTTGTGTTTGCTAAACCTCCCTAGTGTCCAAGATTGTTTGGCGATAACATCTTTAATTCCATTGGTGAGCCACTTGACAGTTTTCAGGTGTGAATGTCAAATGTTTAAGTTTGTTGCCTAAATATTGGGCTTGTCCGGGAATTGAACCCGGGACCTCTCGCACCCGAAGCGAGAATCATACCCCTAGACCAACAAGCCAAGTGCCCTGAACTCTGTATTGAGAGTCACTATGTTCTGAGCTAGTCTGGAGGGAATGTAAAAGTCATTGGTGGCCAAGCTTTTTATCTTGAATTTCATATTCATTTCAATTTCAAACAACTGGTAATTATATAACAAAACCACTGCCCAGACCCGGGATCGAACCGGGGACCTTTAGATCTTCAGTCTAACGCTCTCCCAACTGAGCTATCGAGGCCTGCACTCCTTGAATGTAAAGCCATTCATTTTTGTGCATCACCTTCAGGTGGTTACCTTTCAGATTTAACATGATCTGTGCAAAGCATTCACCATATTTCTATGTGTTCAGTGGGACTCTCACCATGGGTCGAGACATGTCTGTACTTGCAATGTTTAAGTGCAATAAACCAGAACCTTGCTTTTGGTGAGAACACCATATTGATTATGTGATGTGGATTTTATAATGACAGACAGATTGGGTTTCTCAGTTGTATATTGAATTGTAGTGGGTGTCTGAGAAGTTAAAGCAAGTAAAATTATTTTTTAAAAACTGCTTCCCAGACGGGGAATCGAACCCCGGCCGCGGCGGTGAAAGCGCCGAATCCTAACCACTAGACCACCTGGGATGTGGTCTAATTTGAAAATGATAGCTTCATTTGAAACATCATCGACATTCTGGATATTAAGGAAACAACTACCATGAAGGAAAAGGTCTGAATATAGATGGCATTCCTTTGGGAATGATATACCCATTGTGTCTGCCTTAGGTGTTAGTATGGAGGCAAATTGCTTCTGAGTGTGAAACGTTTCAACTTTGCTGAAATCTGCTTGGTTCATACCAAGTCATTTTGATTCATTTCTTCGTAAGACATGTTCACAATATTGCTGCAAGGACACATAGGGTATTTCAAAGGGAAAAGCGTCACTTCCCAGACGGGGAATCGAACCCCGGCCGCGGCGGTGAGAGCGCCGAATCCTAACCACTAGACCACCTGGGAACCTGCATGGCAAAACATGGTCATCCTGACTTGTTTCTCTATATCGATATTGTGATTGGTTTTGTTATGTAGTGGGCGTCTGAGAAGTTAAAGCAAGTAAAATTATTTTTAAGCACCTCGCCTATATTTGAGCTGTTTCAAGTCGAAAATGCAAGATAGACATATTTTGAGTAGTCAGCAATGGCATACAAATGATATGCTATAGATTAAGAATTGAGCTTTTTGCCAAAAGTGGCATAAAGTGAGGGCTTGTCCGGGATTTGAACCCGGGACCTCTCGCACCCTAAGCGAGAATCATACCCCTAGACCAACAAGCCACAATTAGTTAATGGGCACTGGTAAATGTCCATTAAGTGAAAAGAAATGGGATTCAGCCGAAATAGGAGATTTGAAAAAATAGTGAGGTTTAGCAGTCACTACGTAGGCATTATAACGCAGACGTGCAGCATACTTACAGCACTGCTACGTCTACGTAAAATCAGGTTTGAGTGAAGTACGTTGTGTTTGCTAAACCTCCCTAGTGTCCAAGATTGTTTGGCGATAACATCTTTAATTCCATTGGTGAGCCACTTGACAGTTTTCAGGTGTGAATGTCAAATGTTTAAGTTTGTTGCCTAAATATTGGGCTTGTCCGGGAATTGAACCCGGGACCTCTCGCACCCGAAGCGAGAATCATACCCCTAGACCAACAAGCCAAGTGCCCTGAACTCTGTATTGAGAGTCACTATGTTCTGAGCTAGTCTGGAGGGAATGTAAAAGTCATTGGTGGCCAAGCTTTTTATCTTGAATTTCATATTCATTTCAATTTCAAACAACTGGTAATTATATAACAAAACCACTGCCCAGACCCGGGATCGAACCGGGGACCTTTAGATCTTCAGTCTAACGCTCTCCCAACTGAGCTATCGAGGCCTGCACTCCTTGAATGTAAAGCCATTCATTTTTGTGCATCACCTTCAGGTGGTTACCTTTCAGATTTAACATGATCTGTGCAAAGCATTCACCATATTTCTATGTGTTCAGTGGGACTCTCACCATGGGTCGAGACATGTCTGTACTTGCAATGTTTAAGTGCAATAAACCAGAACCTTGCTTTTGGTGAGAACACCATATTGATTATGTGATGTGGATTTTATAATGACAGACAGATTGGGTTTCTCAGTTGTATATTGAATTGTAGTGGGTGTCTGAGAAGTTAAAGCAAGTAAAATTATTTTTTAAAAACTGCTTCCCAGACGGGGAATCGAACCCCGGCCGCGGCGGTGAAAGCGCCGAATCCTAACCACTAGACCACCTGGGATGTGGTCTAATTTGAAAATGATAGCTTCATTTGAAACATCATCGACATTCTGGATATTAAGGAAACAACTACCATGAAGGAAAAGGTCTGAATATAGATGGCATTCCTTTGGGAATGATATACCCATTGTGTCTGCCTTAGGTGTTAGTATGGAGGCAAATTGCTTCTGAGTGTGAAACGTTTCAACTTTGCTGAAATCTGCTTGGTTCATACCAAGTCATTTTGATTCATTTCTTCGTAAGACATGTTCACAATATTGCTGCAAGGACACATAGGGTATTTCAAAGGGAAAAGCGTCACTTCCCAGACGGGGAATCGAACCCCGGCCGCGGCGGTGAGAGCGCCGAATCCTAACCACTAGACCACCTGGGAACCTGCATGGCAAAACATGGTCATCCTGACTTGTTTCTCTATATCGATATTGTGATTGGTTTTGTTATGTAGTGGGCGTCTGAGAAGTTAAAGCAAGTAAAATTATTTTTAAGCACCTCGCCTATATTTGAGCTGTTTCAAGTCGAAAATGCAAGATAGACATATTTTGAGTAGTCAGCAATGGCATACAAATGATATGCTATAGATTAAGAATTGAGCTTTTTGCCAAAAGTGGCATAAAGTGAGGGCTTGTCCGGGATTTGAACCCGGGACCTCTCGCACCCTAAGCGAGAATCATACCCCTAGACCAACAAGCCACAATTAGTTAATGGGCACTGGTAAATGTCCATTAAGTGAAAAGAAATGGGATTCAGCCGAAATAGGAGATTTGAAAAAATAGTGAGGTTTAGCAGTCACTACGTAGGCATTATAACGCAGACGTGCAGCATACTTACAGCACTGCTACGTCTACGTAAAATCAGGTTTGAGTGAAGTACGTTGTGTTTGCTAAACCTCCCTAGTGTCCAAGATTGTTTGGCGATAACATCTTTAATTCCATTGGTGAGCCACTTGACAGTTTTCAGGTGTGAATGTCAAATGTTTAAGTTCGTTGCCTAAATATTGGGCTTGTCCGGGAATTGAACCCGGGACCTCTCGCACCCGAAGCGAGAATCATACCCCTAGACCAACAAGCCAAGTGCCCTGAACTCTGTATTGAGAGTCACTATGTTCTGAGCTAGTCTGGAGGGAATGTAAAAGTCATTGGTGGCCAAGCTTTTTATCTTGAATTTCATATTCATTTCAATTTCAAACAACTGGTAATTATATAACAAAACCACTGCCCAGACCCGGGATCGAACCGGGGACCTTTAGATCTTCAGTCTAACGCTCTCCCAACTGAGCTATCGAGGCCTGCACTCCTTGAATGTAAAGCCATTCATTTTTGTGCATCACCTTCAGGTGGTTACCTTTCAGATTTAACATGATCTGTGCAAAGCATTCACCATATTTCTATGTGTTCAGTGGGACTCTTACCATGGGTCGAGACATGTCTGTACTTGCAATGTTTAAGTGCAATAAACCAGAACCTTGCTTTTGGTGAGAACACCATATTGATTATGTGATGTGGATTTTATAATGACAGACAGATTGGGTTTCTCAGTTGTATATTGAATTGTAGTGGGTGTCTGAGAAGTTAAAGCAAGTAAAATTATTTTTTAAAAACTGCTTCCCAGACGGGGAATCGAACCCCGGCCGCGGCGGTGAAAGCGCCGAATCCTAACCACTAGACCACCTGGGATGTGGTCTAATTTGAAAATGATAGCTTCATTTGAAACATCATCGACATTCTGGATATTAAGGAAACAACTACCATGAAGGAAAAGGTCTGAATATAGATGGCATTCCTTTGGGAATGATATACCCATTGTGTCTGCCTTAGGTGTTAGTATGGAGGCAAATTGCTTCTGAGTGTGAAACGGTTCAACTTTGCTGAAATCTGCTTGGTTCATACCAAGTCATTTTGATTCATTTCTTCGTAAGACATGTTCACAATATTGCTGCAAGGACACATAGGGTATTTCAAAGGGAAAAGCGTCACTTCCCAGACGGGGAATCGAACCCCGGCCGCGGCGGTGAGAGCGCCGAATCCTAACCACTAGACCACCTGGGAACCTGCATGGCAAAACATGGTCATCCTGACTTGTTTCTCTATATCGATATTGTGATTGGTTTTGTTATGTAGTGGGCGTCTGAGAAGTTAAAGCAAGTAAAATTATTTTTAAGCACCTCGCCTATATTTGAGCTGTTTCAAGTCGAAAAATGCAAGATAGACATATTTTGAGTAGTCAGCAATGGCATACAAATGATATGCTATAGATTAAGAATTGAGCTTTTTGCCAAAAGTGGCATAAAGTGAGGGCTTGTCCGGGATTTGAACCCGGGACCTCTCGCACCCTAAGCGAGAATCATACCCCTAGACCAACAAGCCACAATTAGTTAATGGGCACTGGTAAATGTCCATTAAGTGAAAAGAAATGGGATTCAGCCGAAATAGGAGATTTGAAAAAATAGTGAGGTTTAGCAGTCACTACGTAGGCATTATAACGCAGACGTGCAGCATACTTACAGCACTGCTACGTCTACGTAAAATCAGGTTTGAGTGAAGTACGTTGTGTTTGCTAAACCTCCCTAGTGTCCAAGATTGTTTGGCGATAACATCTTTAATTCCATTGGTGAGCCACTTGACAGTTTTCAGGTGTGAATGTCAAATGTTTAAGTTTGTTGCCTAAATATTGGGCTTGTCCGGGAATTGAACCCGGGACCTCTCGCACCCGAAGCGAGAATCATACCCCTAGACCAACAAGCCAAGTGCCCTGAACTCTGTATTGAGAGTCACTATGTTCTGAGCTAGTCTGGAGGGAATGTAAAAGTCATTGGTGGCCAAGCTTTTTATCTTGAATTTCATATTCATTTCAATTTCAAACAACTGGTAATTATATAACAAAACCACTGCCCAGACCCGGGATCGAACCGGGGACCTTTAGATCTTCAGTCTAACGCTCTCCCAACTGAGCTATCGAGGCCTGCACTCCTTGAATGTAAAGCCATTCATTTTTGTGCATCACCTTCAGGTGGTTACCTTTCAGATTTAACATGATCTGTGCAAAGCATTCACCATATTTCTATGTGTTCAGTGGGACTCTCACCATGGGTCGAGACATGTCTGTACTTGCAATGTTTAAGTGCAATAAACCAGAACCTTGCTTTTGGTGAGAACACCATATTGATTATGTGATGTGGATTTTATAATGACAGACAGATTGGGTTTCTCAGTTGTATATTGAATTGTAGTGGGTGTCTGAGAAGTTAAAGCAAGTAAAATTATTTTTTAAAAACTGCTTCCCAGACGGGGAATCGAACCCCGGCCGCGGCGGTGAAAGCGCCGAATCCTAACCACTAGACCACCTGGGATGTGGTCTAATTTGAAAATGATAGCTTCATTTGAAACATCATCGACATTCTGGATATTAAGGAAACAACTACCATGAAGGAAAAGGTCTGAATATAGATGGCATTCCTTTGGGAATGATATACCCATTGTGTCTGCCTTAGGTGTTAGTATGGAGGCAAATTGCTTCTGAGTGTGAAACGTTTCAACTTTGCTGAAATCTGCTTGGTTCATACCAAGTCATTTTGATTCATTTCTTCGTAAGACATGTTCACAATATTGCTGCAAGGACACATAGGGTATTTCAAAGGGAAAAGCGTCACTTCCCAGACGGGGAATCGAACCCCGGCCGCGGCGGTGAGAGCGCCGAATCCTAACCACTAGACCACCTGGGAACCTGCATGGCAAAACATGGTCATCCTGACTTGTTTCTCTATATCGATATTGTGATTGGTTTTGTTATGTAGTGGGCGTCTGAGAAGTTAAAGCAAGTAAAATTATTTTTAAGCACCTCGCCTATATTTGAGCTGTTTCAAGTCGAAAAATGCAAGATAGACATATTTTGAGTAGTCAGCAATGGCATACAAATGATATGCTATAGATTAAGAATTGAGCTTTTTGCCAAAAGTGGCATAAAGTGAGGGCTTGTCCGGGATTTGAACCCGGGACCTCTCGCACCCTAAGCGAGAATCATACCCCTAGACCAACAAGCCACAATTAGTTAATGGGCACTGGTAAATGTCCATTAAGTGAAAAGAAATGGGATTCAGCCGAAATAGGAGATTTGAAAAAATAGTGAGGTTTAGCAGTCACTACGTAGGCATTATAACGCAGACGTGCAGCATACTTACAGCACTGCTACGTCTACGTAAAATCAGGTTTGAGTGAAGTACGTTGTGTTTGCTAAACCTCCCTAGTGTCCAAGATTGTTTGGCGATAACATCTTTAATTCCATTGGTGAGCCACTTGACAGTTTTCAGGTGTGAATGTCAAATGTTTAAGTTTGTTGCCTAAATATTGGGCTTGTCCGGGAATTGAACCCGGGACCTCTCGCACCCGAAGCGAGAATCATACCCCTAGACCAACAAGCCAAGTGCCCTGAACTCTGTATTGAGAGTCACTATGTTCTGAGCTAGTCTGGAGGGAATGTAAAAGTCATTGGTGGCCAAGCTTTTTATCTTGAATTTCATATTCATTTCAATTTCAAACAACTGGTAATTATATAACAAAACCACTGCCCAGACCCGGGATCGAACCGGGGACCTTTAGATCTTCAGTCTAACGCTCTCCCAACTGAGCTATCGAGGCCTGCACTCCTTGAATGTAAAGCCATTCATTTTTGTGCATCACCTTCAGGTGGTTACCTTTCAGATTTAACATGATCTGTGCAAAGCATTCACCATATTTCTATGTGTTCAGTGGGACTCTCACCATGGGTCGAGACATGTCTGTACTTGCAATGTTTAAGTGCAATAAACCAGAACCTTGCTTTTGGTGAGAACACCATATTGATTATGTGATGTGGATTTTATAATGACAGACAGATTGGGTTTCTCAGTTGTATATTGAATTGTAGTGGGTGTCTGAGAAGTTAAAGCAAGTAAAATTATTTTTTAAAAACTGCTTCCCAGACGGGGTGAAACCCCGGCCGCGGCGGTGAAAGCGCCGAATCCTAACCACTAGACCACCTGGGATGTGGTCTAATTTGAAAATGATAGCTTCATTTGAAACATCATCGACATTCTGGATATTAAGGAAACAACTACCATGAAGGAAAAGGTCTGAATATAGATGGCATTCCTTTGGGAATGATATACCCATTGTGTCTGCCTTAGGTGTTAGTATGGAGGCAAATTGCTTCTGAGTGTGAAACGTTTCAACTTTGCTGAAATCTGCTTGGTTCATACCAAGTCATTTTGATTCATTTCTTCGTAAGACATGTTCACAATATTGCTGCAAGGACACATAGGGTATTTCAAAGGGAAAAGCGTCACTTCCCAGACGGGGAATCGAACCCCGGCCGCGGCGGTGAGAGCGCCGAATCCTAACCACTAGACCACCTGGGAACCTGCATGGCAAAACATGGTCATCCTGACTTGTTTCTCTATATCGATATTGTGATTGGTTTTGTTATGTAGTGGGCGTCTGAGAAGTTAAAGCAAGTAAAATTATTTTTAAGCACCTCGCCTATATTTGAGCTGTTTCAAGTCGAAAAATGCAAGATAGACATATTTTGAGTAGTCAGCAATGGCATACAAATGATATGCTATAGATTAAGAATTGAGCTTTTTGTCTGTACTTGCAATGTTTAAGTGCAATAAACCAGAACCTTGCTTTTGGTGAGAACACCATATTGATTATGTGATGTGGATTTTATAATGACAGACAGATTGGGTTTCTCAGTTGTATATTGAATTGTAGTGGGTGTCTGAGAAGTTAAAGCAAGTAAAATTATTTTTTAAAAACTGCTTCCCAGACGGGGAATCGAACCCCGGCCGCGGCGGTGAAAGCGCCGAATCCTAACCACTAGACCACCTGGGATGTGGTCTAATTTGAAAATGATAGCTTCATTTGAAACATCATCGACATTCTGGATATTAAGGAAACAACTACCATGAAGGAAAAGGTCTGAATATAGATGGCATTCCTTTGGGAATGATATACCCATTGTGTCTGCCTTAGGTGTTAGTATGGAGGCAAATTGCTTCTGAGTGTGAAACGGTTCAACTTTGCTGAAATCTGCTTGGTTCATACCAAGTCATTTTGATTCATTTCTTCGTAAGACATGTTCACAATATTGCTGCAAGGACACATAGGGTATTTCAAAGGGAAAAGCGTCACTTCCCAGACGGGGAATCGAACCCCGGCCGCGGCGGTGAGAGCGCCGAATCCTAACCACTAGACCACCTGGGAACCTGCATGGCAAAACATGGTCATCCTGACTTGTTTCTCTATATCGATATTGTGATTGGTTTTGTTATGTAGTGGGCGTCTGAGAAGTTAAAGCAAGTAAAATTATTTTTAAGCACCTCGCCTATATTTGAGCTGTTTCAAGTCGAAAAATGCAAGATAGACATATTTTGAGTAGTCAGCAATGGCATACAAATGATATGCTATAGATTAAGAATTGAGCTTTTTGCCAAAAGTGGCATAAAGTGAGGGCTTGTCCGGGATTTGAACCCGGGACCTCTCGCACCCTAAGCGAGAATCATACCCCTAGACCAACAAGCCACAATTAGTTAATGGGCACTGGTAAATGTCCATTAAGTGAAAAGAAATGGGATTCAGCCGAAATAGGAGATTTGAAAAAATAGTGAGGTTTAGCAGTCACTACGTAGGCATTATAACGCAGACGTGCAGCATACTTACAGCACTGCTACGTCTACGTAAAATCAGGTTTGAGTGAAGTACGTTGTGTTTGCTAAACCTCCCTAGTGTCCAAGATTGTTTGGCGATAACATCTTTAATTCCATTGGTGAGCCACTTGACAGTTTTCAGGTGTGAATGTCAAATGTTTAAGTTTGTTGCCTAAATATTGGGCTTGTCCGGGAATTGAACCCGGGACCTCTCGCACCCGAAGCGAGAATCATACCCCTAGACCAACAAGCCAAGTGCCCTGAACTCTGTATTGAGAGTCACTATGTTCTGAGCTAGTCTGGAGGGAATGTAAAAGTCATTGGTGGCCAAGCTTTTTATCTTGAATTTCATATTCATTTCAATTTCAAACAACTGGTAATTATATAACAAAACCACTGCCCAGACCCGGGATCGAACCGGGGACCTTTAGATCTTCAGTCTAACGCTCTCCCAACTGAGCTATCGAGGCCTGCACTCCTTGAATGTAAAGCCATTCATTTTTGTGCATCACCTTCAGGTGGTTACCTTTCAGATTTAACATGATCTGTGCAAAGCATTCACCATATTTCTATGTGTTCAGTGGGACTCTCACCATGGGTCGAGACATGTCTGTACTTGCAATGTTTAAGTGCAATAAACCAGAACCTTGCTTTTGGTGAGAACACCATATTGATTATGTGATGTGGATTTTATAATGACAGACAGATTGGGTTTCTCAGTTGTATATTGAATTGTAGTGGGTGTCTGAGAAGTTAAAGCAAGTAAAATTATTTTTTAAAAACTGCTTCCCAGACGGGGAATCGAACCCCGGCCGCGGCGGTGAAAGCGCCGAATCCTAACCACTAGACCACCTGGGATGTGGTCTAATTTGAAAATGATAGCTTCATTTGAAACATCATCGACATTCTGGATATTAAGGAAACAACTACCATGAAGGAAAAGGTCTGAATATAGATGGCATTCCTTTGGGAATGATATACCCATTGTGTCTGCCTTAGGTGTTAGTATGGAGGCAAATTGCTTCTGAGTGTGAAACGTTTCAACTTTGCTGAAATCTGCTTGGTTCATACCAAGTCATTTTGATTCATTTCTTCGTAAGACATGTTCACAATATTGCTGCAAGGACACATAGGGTATTTCAAAGGGAAAAGCGTCACTTCCCAGACGGGGAATCGAACCCCGGCCGCGGCGGTGAGAGCGCCGAATCCTAACCACTAGACCACCTGGGAACCTGCATGGCAAAACATGGTCATCCTGACTTGTTTCTCTATATCGATATTGTGATTGGTTTTGTTATGTAGTGGGCGTCTGAGAAGTTAAAGCAAGTAAAATTATTTTTAAGCACCTCGCCTATATTTGAGCTGTTTCAAGTCGAAAAATGCAAGATAGACATATTTTGAGTAGTCAGCAATGGCATACAAATGATATGCTATAGATTAAGAATTGAGCTTTTTGCCAAAAGTGGCATAAAGTGAGGGCTTGTCCGGGATTTGAACCCGGGACCTCTCGCACCCTAAGCGAGAATCATACCCCTAGACCAACAAGCCACAATTAGTTAATGGGCACTGGTAAATGTCCATTAAGTGAAAAGAAATGGGATTCAGCCGAAATAGGAGATTTGAAAAAATAGTGAGGTTTAGCAGTCACTACGTAGGCATTATAACGCAGACGTGCAGCATACTTACAGCACTGCTACGTCTACGTAAAATCAGGTTTGAGTGAAGTACGTTGTGTTTGCTAAACCTCCCTAGTGTCCAAGATTGTTTGGCGATAACATCTTTAATTCCATTGGTGAGCCACTTGACAGTTTTCAGGTGTGAATGTCAAATGTTTAAGTTTGTTGCCTAAATATTGGGCTTGTCCGGGAATTGAACCCGGGACCTCTCGCACCCGAAGCGAGAATCATACCCCTAGACCAACAAGCCAAGTGCCCTGAACTCTGTATTGAGAGTCACTATGTTCTGAGCTAGTCTGGAGGGAATGTAAAAGTCATTGGTGGCCAAGCTTTTTATCTTGAATTTCATATTCATTTCAATTTCAAACAACTGGTAATTATATAACAAAACCACTGCCCAGACCCGGGATCGAACCGGGGACCTTTAGATCTTCAGTCTAACGCTCTCCCAACTGAGCTATCGAGGCCTGCACTCCTTGAATGTAAAGCCATTCATTTTTGTGCATCACCTTCAGGTGGTTACCTTTCAGATTTAACATGATCTGTGCAAAGCATTCACCATATTTCTATGTGTTCAGTGGGACTCTCACCATGGGTCGAGACATGTCTGTACTTGCAATGTTTAAGTGCAATAAACCAGAACCTTGCTTTTGGTGAGAACACCATATTGATTATGTGATGTGGATTTTATAATGACAGACAGATTGGGTTTCTCAGTTGTATATTGAATTGTAGTGGGTGTCTGAGAAGTTAAAGCAAGTAAAATTATTTTTTAAAAACTGCTTCCCAGACGGGGTGAAACCCCGGCCGCGGCGGTGAAAGCGCCGAATCCTAACCACTAGACCACCTGGGATGTGGTCTAATTTGAAAATGATAGCTTCATTTGAAACATCATCGACATTCTGGATATTAAGGAAACAACTACCATGAAGGAAAAGGTCTGAATATAGATGGCATTCCTTTGGGAATGATATACCCATTGTGTCTGCCTTAGGTGTTAGTATGGAGGCAAATTGCTTCTGAGTGTGAAACGTTTCAACTTTGCTGAAATCTGCTTGGTTCATACCAAGTCATTTTGATTCATTTCTTCGTAAGACATGTTCACAATATTGCTGCAAGGACACATAGGGTATTTCAAAGGGAAAAGCGTCACTTCCCAGACGGGGAATCGAACCCCGGCCGCGGCGGTGAGAGCGCCGAATCCTAACCACTAGACCACCTGGGAACCTGCATGGCAAAACATGGTCATCCTGACTTGTTTCTCTATATCGATATTGTGATTGGTTTTGTTATGTAGTGGGCGTCTGAGAAGTTAAAGCAAGTAAAATTATTTTTAAGCACCTCGCCTATATTTGAGCTGTTTCAAGTCGAAAAATGCAAGATAGACATATTTTGAGTAGTCAGCAATGGCATACAAATGATATGCTATAGATTAAGAATTGAGCTTTTTGCCAAAAGTGGCATAAAGTGAGGGCTTGTCTGGGATTTGAACCCGGGACCTCTCGCACCCTAAGCGAGAATCATACCCCTAGACCAACAAGCCACAATTAGTTAATGGGCACTGGTAAATGTCCATTAAGTGAAAAGAAATGGGATTCAGCCGAAATAGGAGATTTGAAAAAATAGTGAGGTTTAGCAGTCACTACGTAGGCATTATAACGCAGACGTGCAGCATACTTACAGCACTGCTACGTCTACGTAAAATCAGGTTTGAGTGAAGTACGTTGTGTTTGCTAAACCTCCCTAGTGTCCAAGATTGTTTGGCGATAACATCTTTAATTCCATTGGTGAGCCACTTGACAGTTTTCAGGTGTGAATGTCAAATGTTTAAGTTTGTTGCCTAAATATTGGGCTTGTCCGGGAATTGAACCCGGGACCTCTCGCACCCGAAGCGAGAATCATACCCCTAGACCAACAAGCCAAGTGCCCTGAACTCTGTATTGAGAGTCACTATGTTCTGAGCTAGTCTGGAGGGAATGTAAAAGTCATTGGTGGCCAAGCTTTTTATCTTGAATTTCATATTCATTTCAATTTCAAACAACTGGTAATTATATAACAAAACCACTGCCCAGACCCGGGATCGAACCGGGGACCTTTAGATCTTCAGTCTAACGCTCTCCCAACTGAGCTATCGAGGCCTGCACTCCTTGAATGTAAAGCCATTCATTTTTGTGCATCACCTTCAGGTGGTTACCTTTCAGATTTAACATGATCTGTGCAAAGCATTCACCATATTTCTATGTGTTCAGTGGGACTCTCACCATGGGTCGAGACATGTCTGTACTTGCAATGTTTAAGTGCAATAAACCAGAACCTTGCTTTTGGTGAGAACACCATATTGATTATGTGATGTGGATTTTATAATGACAGACAGATTGGGTTTCTCAGTTGTATATTGAATTGTAGTGGGTGTCTGAGAAGTTAAAGCAAGTAAAATTATTTTTTAAAAACTGCTTCCCAGACGGGGAATCGAACCCCGGCCGCGGCGGTGAAAGCGCCGAATCCTAACCACTAGACCACCTGGGATGTGGTCTAATTTGAAAATGATAGCTTCATTTGAAACATCATCGACATTCTGGATATTAAGGAAACAACTACCATGAAGGAAAAGGTCTGAATATAGATGGCATTCCTTTGGGAATGATATACCCATTGTGTCTGCCTTAGGTGTTAGTATGGAGGCAAATAGCTTCTGAGTGTGAAACGTTTCAACTTTGCTGAAATCTGCTTGGTTCATACCAAGTCATTTTGATTCATTTCTTCGTAAGACATGTTCACAATATTGCTGCAAGGACACATAGGGTATTTCAAAGGGAAAAGCGTCACTTCCCAGACGGGGAATCGAACCCCGGCCGCGGCGGTGAGAGCGCCGAATCCTAACCACTAGACCACCTGGGAACCTGCATGGCAAAACATGGTCATCCTGACTTGTTTCTCTATATCGATATTGTGATTGGTTTTGTTATGTAGTGGGCGTCTGAGAAGTTAAAGCAAGTAAAATTATTTTTAAGCACCTCGCCTATATTTGAGCTGTTTCAAGTCGAAAAATGCAAGATAGACATATTTTGAGTAGTCAGCAATGGCATACAAATGATATGCTATAGATTAAGAATTGAGCTTTTTGCCAAAAGTGGCATAAAGTGAGGGCTTGTCCGGGATTTGAACCCGGGACCTCTCGCACCCTAAGCGAGAATCATACCCCTAGACCAACAAGCCACAATTAGTTAATGGGCACTGGTAAATGTCCATTAAGTGAAAAGAAATGGGATTCAGCCGAAATAGGAGATTTGAAAAAATAGTGAGGTTTAGCAGTCACTACGTAGGCATTATAACGCAGACGTGCAGCATACTTACAGCACTGCTACGTCTACGTAAAATCAGGTTTGAGTGAAGTACGTTGTGTTTGCTAAACCTCCCTAGTGTCCAAGATTGTTTGGCGATAACATCTTTAATTCCATTGGTGAGCCACTTGACAGTTTTCAGGTGTGAATGTCAAATGTTTAAGTTTGTTGCCTAAATATTGGGCTTGTCCGGGAATTGAACCCGGGACCTCTCGCACCCGAAGCGAGAATCATACCCCTAGACCAACAAGCCAAGTGCCCTGAACTCTGTATTGAGAGTCACTATGTTCTGAGCTAGTCTGGAGGGAATGTAAAAGTCATTGGTGGCCAAGCTTTTTATCTTGAATTTCATATTCATTTCAATTTCAAACAACTGGTAATTATATAACAAAACCACTGCCCAGACCCGGGATCGAACCGGGGACCTTTAGATCTTCAGTCTAACGCTCTCCCAACTGAGCTATCGAGGCCTGCACTCCTTGAATGTAAAGCCATTCATTTTTGTGCATCACCTTCAGGTGGTTACCTTTCAGATTTAACATGATCTGTGCAAAGCATTCACCATATTTCTATGTGTTCAGTGGGACTCTCACCATGGGTCGAGACATGTCTGTACTTGCAATGTTTAAGTGCAATAAACCAGAACCTTGCTTTTGGTGAGAACACCATATTGATTATGTGATGTGGATTTTATAATGACAGACAGATTGGGTTTCTCAGTTGTATATTGAATTGTAGTGGGTGTCTGAGAAGTTAAAGCAAGTAAAATTATTTTTTAAAAACTGCTTCCCAGACGGGGAATCGAACCCCGGCCGCGGCGGTGAAAGCGCCGAATCCTAACCACTAGACCACCTGGGATGTGGTCTAATTTGAAAATGATAGCTTCATTTGAAACATCATCGACATTCTGGATATTAAGGAAACAACTACCATGAAGGAAAAGGTCTGAATATAGATGGCATTCCTTTGGGAATGATATACCCATTGTGTCTGCCTTAGGTGTTAGTATGGAGGCAAATTGCTTCTGAGTGTGAAACGTTTCAACTTTGCTGAAATCTGCTTGGTTCATACCAAGTCATTTTGATTCATTTCTTCGTAAGACATGTTCACAATATTGCTGCAAGGACACATAGGGTATTTCAAAGGGAAAAGCGTCACTTCCCAGACGGGGAATCGAACCCCGGCCGCGGCGGTGAGAGCGCCGAATCCTAACCACTAGACCACCTGGGAACCTGCATGGCAAAACATGGTCATCCTGACTTGTTTCTCTATATCGATATTGTGATTGGTTTTGTTATGTAGTGGGCGTCTGAGAAGTTAAAGCAAGTAAAATTATTTTTAAGCACCTCGCCTATATTTGAGCTGTTTCAAGTCGAAAAATGCAAGATAGACATATTTTGAGTAGTCAGCAATGGCATACAAATGATATGCTATAGATTAAGAATTGAGCTTTTTGCCAAAAGTGGCATAAAGTGAGGGCTTGTCCGGGATTTGAACCCGGGACCTCTCGCACCCTAAGCGAGAATCATACCCCTAGACCAACAAGCCACAATTAGTTAATGGGCACTGGTAAATGTCCATTAAGTGAAAAGAAATGGGA
Organism: Acholoe squamosa; assembly: GCA_949317995.1. NCBI lineage: Eukaryota > Metazoa > Annelida > Polychaeta > Phyllodocida > Polynoidae > Acholoe > Acholoe squamosa. The sequence goes on along the minus strand of OX439038.1, from coordinate 58,558,185 downwards.
TTCAGCCGAAATAGGAGATTTGAAAAAATAGTGAGGTTTAGCAGTCACTACGTAGGCATTATAACGCAGACGTGCAGCATACTTACAGCACTGCTACGTCTACGTAAAATCAGGTTTGAGTGAAGTACGTTGTGTTTGCTAAACCTCCCTAGTGTCCAAGATTGTTTGGCGATAACATCTTTAATTCCATTGGTGAGCCACTTGACAGTTTTCAGGTGTGAATGTCAAATGTTTAAGTTTATTGCCTAAATATTGGGCTTGTCCGGGAATTGAACCCGGGACCTCTCGCACCCGAAGCGAGAATCATACCCCTAGACCAACAAGCCAAGTGCCCTGAACTCTGTATTGAGAGTCACTATGTTCTGAGCTAGTCTGGAGGGAATGTAAAAGTCATTGGTGGCCAAGCTTTTTATCTTGAATTTCATATTCATTTCAATTTCAAACAACTGGTAATTATATAACAAAACCACTGCCCAGACCCGGGATCGAACCGGGGACCTTTAGATCTTCAGTCTAACGCTCTCCCAACTGAGCTATCGAGGCCTGCACTCCTTGAATGTAAAGCCATTCATTTTTGTGCATCACCTTCAGGTGGTTACCTTTCAGATTTAACATGATCTGTGCAAAGCATTCACCATATTTCTATGTGTTCAGTGGGACTCTCACCATGGGTCGAGACATGTCTGTACTTGCAATGTTTAAGTGCAATAAACCAGAACCTTGCTTTTGGTGAGAACACCATATTGATTATGTGATGTGGATTTTATAATGACAGACAGATTGGGTTTCTCAGTTGTATATTGAATTGTAGTGGGTGTCTGAGAAGTTAAAGCAAGTAAAATTATTTTTTAAAAACTGCTTCCCAGACGGGGAATCGAACCCCGGCCGCGGCGGTGAAAGCGCCGAATCCTAACCACTAGACCACCTGGGATGTGGTCTAATTTGAAAATGATAGCTTCATTTGAAACATCATCGACATTCTGGATATTAAGGAAACAACTACCATGAAGGAAAAGGTCTGAATATAGATGGCATTCCTTTGGGAATGATATACCCATTGTGTCTGCCTTAGGTGTTAGTATGGAGGCAAATTGCTTCTGAGTGTGAAACGTTTCAACTTTGCTGAAATCTGCTTGGTTCATACCAAGTCATTTTGATTCATTTCTTCGTAAGACATGTTCACAATATTGCTGCAAGGACACATAGGGTATTTCAAAGGGAAAAGCGTCACTTCCCAGACGGGGAATCGAACCCCGGCCGCGGCGGTGAGAGCGCCGAATCCTAACCACTAGACCACCTGGGAACCTGCATGGCAAAACATGGTCATCCTGACTTGTTTCTCTATATCGATATTGTGATTGGTTTTGTTATGTAGTGGGCGTCTGAGAAGTTAAAGCAAGTAAAATTATTTTTAAGCACCTCGCCTATATTTGAGCTGTTTCAAGTCGAAAAATGCAAGATAGACATATTTTGAGTAGTCAGCAATGGCATACAAATGATATGCTATAGATTAAGAATTGAGCTTTTTGCCAAAAGTGGCATAAAGTGAGGGCTTGTCCGGGATTTGAACCCGGGACCTCTCGCACCCTAAGCGAGAATCATACCCCTAGACCAACAAGCCACAATTAGTTAATGGGCACTGGTAAATGTCCATTAAGTGAAAAGAAATGGGATTCAGCCGAAATAGGAGATTTGAAAAAATAGTGAGGTTTAGCAGTCACTACGTAGGCATTATAACGCAGACGTGCAGCATACTTACAGCACTGCTACGTCTACGTAAAATCAGGTTTGAGTGAAGTACGTTGTGTTTGCTAAACCTCCCTAGTGTCCAAGATTGTTTGGCGATAACATCTTTAATTCCATTGGTGAGCCACTTGACAGTTTTCAGGTGTGAATGTCAAATGTTTAAGTTTGTTGCCTAAATATTGGGCTTGTCCGGGAATTGAACCCGGGACCTCTCGCACCCGAAGCGAGAATCATACCCCTAGACCAACAAGCCAAGTGCCCTGAACTCTGTATTGAGAGTCACTATGTTCTGAGCTAGTCTGGAGGGAATGTAAAAGTCATTGGTGGCCAAGCTTTTTATCTTGAATTTCATATTCATTTCAATTTCAAACAACTGGTAATTATATAACAAAACCACTGCCCAGACCCGGGATCGAACCGGGGACCTTTAGATCTTCAGTCTAACGCTCTCCCAACTGAGCTATCGAGGCCTGCACTCCTTGAATGTAAAGCCATTCATTTTTGTGCATCACCTTCAGGTGGTTACCTTTCAGATTTAACATGATCTGTGCAAAGCATTCACCATATTTCTATGTGTTCAGTGGGACTCTCACCATGGGTCGAGACATGTCTGTACTTGCAATGTTTAAGTGCAATAAACCAGAACCTTGCTTTTGGTGAGAACACCATATTGATTATGTGATGTGGATTTTATAATGACAGACAGATTGGGTTTCTCAGTTGTATATTGAATTGTAGTGGGTGTCTGAGAAGTTAAAGCAAGTAAAATTATTTTTTAAAAACTGCTTCCCAGACGGGGTGAAACCCCGGCCGCGGCGGTGAAAGCGCCGAATCCTAACCACTAGACCACCTGGGATGTGGTCTAATTTGAAAATGATAGCTTCATTTGAAACATCATCGACATTCTGGATATTAAGGAAACAACTACCATGAAGGAAAAGGTCTGAATATAGATGGCATTCCTTTGGGAATGATATACCCATTGTGTCTGCCTTAGGTGTTAGTATGGAGGCAAATTGCTTCTGAGTGTGAAACGTTTCAACTTTGCTGAAATCTGCTTGGTTCATACCAAGTCATTTTGATTCATTTCTTCGTAAGACATGTTCACAATATTGCTGCAAGGACACATAGGGTATTTCAAAGGGAAAAGCGTCACTTCCCAGACGGGGAATCGAACCCCGGCCGCGGCGGTGAGAGCGCCGAATCCTAACCACTAGACCACCTGGGAACCTGCATGGCAAAACATGGTCATCCTGACTTGTTTCTCTATATCGATATTGTGATTGGTTTTGTTATGTAGTGGGCGTCTGAGAAGTTAAAGCAAGTAAAATTATTTTTAAGCACCTCGCCTATATTTGAGCTGTTTCAAGTCGAAAAATGCAAGATAGACATATTTTGAGTAGTCAGCAATGGCATACAAATGATATGCTATAGATTAAGAATTGAGCTTTTTGTCTGTACTTGCAATGTTTAAGTGCAATAAACCAGAACCTTGCTTTTGGTGAGAACACCATATTGATTATGTGATGTGGATTTTATAATGACAGACAGATTGGGTTTCTCAGTTGTATATTGAATTGTAGTGGGTGTCTGAGAAGTTAAAGCAAGTAAAATTATTTTTTAAAAACTGCTTCCCAGACGGGGAATCGAACCCCGGCCGCGGCGGTGAAAGCGCCGAATCCTAACCACTAGACCACCTGGGATGTGGTCTAATTTGAAAATGATAGCTTCATTTGAAACATCATCGACATTCTGGATATTAAGGAAACAACTACCATGAAGGAAAAGGTCTGAATATAGATGGCATTCCTTTGGGAATGATATACCCATTGTGTCTGCCTTAGGTGTTAGTATGGAGGCAAATTGCTTCTGAGTGTGAAACGGTTCAACTTTGCTGAAATCTGCTTGGTTCATACCAAGTCATTTTGATTCATTTCTTCGTAAGACATGTTCACAATATTGCTGCAAGGACACATAGGGTATTTCAAAGGGAAAAGCGTCACTTCCCAGACGGGGAATCGAACCCCGGCCGCGGCGGTGAGAGCGCCGAATCCTAACCACTAGACCACCTGGGAACCTGCATGGCAAAACATGGTCATCCTGACTTGTTTCTCTATATCGATATTGTGATTGGTTTTGTTATGTAGTGGGCGTCTGAGAAGTTAAAGCAAGTAAAATTATTTTTAAGCACCTCGCCTATATTTGAGCTGTTTCAAGTCGAAAAATGCAAGATAGACATATTTTGAGTAGTCAGCAATGGCATACAAATGATATGCTATAGATTAAGAATTGAGCTTTTTGCCAAAAGTGGCATAAAGTGAGGGCTTGTCCGGGATTTGAACCCGGGACCTCTCGCACCCTAAGCGAGAATCATACCCCTAGACCAACAAGCCACAATTAGTTAATGGGCACTGGTAAATGTCCATTAAGTGAAAAGAAATGGGATTCAGCCGAAATAGGAGATTTGAAAAAATAGTGAGGTTTAGCAGTCACTACGTAGGCATTATAACGCAGACGTGCAGCATACTTACAGCACTGCTACGTCTACGTAAAATCAGGTTTGAGTGAAGTACGTTGTGTTTGCTAAACCTCCCTAGTGTCCAAGATTGTTTGGCGATAACATCTTTAATTCCATTGGTGAGCCACTTGACAGTTTTCAGGTGTGAATGTCAAATGTTTAAGTTTGTTGCCTAAATATTGGGCTTGTCCGGGAATTGAACCCGGGACCTCTCGCACCCGAAGCGAGAATCATACCCCTAGACCAACAAGCCAAGTGCCCTGAACTCTGTATTGAGAGTCACTATGTTCTGAGCTAGTCTGGAGGGAATGTAAAAGTCATTGGTGGCCAAGCTTTTTATCTTGAATTTCATATTCATTTCAATTTCAAACAACTGGTAATTATATAACAAAACCACTGCCCAGACCCGGGATCGAACCGGGGACCTTTAGATCTTCAGTCTAATGCTCTCCCAACTGAGCTATTGAGGCCTGCACTCCTTGAATGTAAAGCCATTCATTTTTGTGCATCACCTTCAGGTGGTTACCTTTCAGATTTAACATGATCTGTGCAAAGCATTCACCATATTTCTATGTGTTCAGTGGGACTCTCACCATGGGTCGAGACATGTCTGTACTTGCAATGTTTAAGTGCAATAAACCAGAACCTTGCTTTTGGTGAGAACACCATATTGATTATGTGATGTGGATTTTATAATGACAGACAGATTGGGTTTCTCAGTTGTATATTGAATTGTAGTGGGTGTCTGAGAAGTTAAAGCAAGTAAAATTATTTTTTAAAAACTGCTTCCCAGACGGGGAATCGAACCCCGGCCGCGGCGGTGAAAGCGCCGAATCCTAACCACTAGACCACCTGGGATGTGGTCTAATTTGAAAATGATAGCTTCATTTGAAACATCATCGACATTCTGGATATTAAGGAAACAACTACCATGAAGGAAAAGGTCTGAATATAGATGGCATTCCTTTGGGAATGATATACCCATTGTGTCTGCCTTAGGTGTTAGTATGGAGGCAAATTGCTTCTGAGTGTGAAACGTTTCAACTTTGCTGAAATCTGCTTGGTTCATACCAAGTCATTTTGATTCATTTCTTCGTAAGACATGTTCACAATATTGCTGCAAGGACACATAGGGTATTTCAAAGGGAAAAGCGTCACTTCCCAGACGGGGAATCGAACCCCGGCCGCGGCGGTGAGAGCGCCGAATCCTAACCACTAGACCACCTGGGAACCTGCATGGCAAAACATGGTCATCCTGACTTGTTTCTCTATATCGATATTGTGATTGGTTTTGTTATGTAGTGGGCGTCTGAGAAGTTAAAGCAAGTAAAATTATTTTTAAGCACCTCGCCTATATTTGAGCTGTTTCAAGTCGAAAAATGCAAGATAGACATATTTTGAGTAGTCAGCAATGGCATACAAATGATATGCTATAGATTAAGAATTGAGCTTTTTGCCAAAAGTGGCATAAAGTGAGGGCTTGTCCGGGATTTGAACCCGGGACCTCTCGCACCCTAAGCGAGAATCATACCCCTAGACCAACAAGCCACAATTAGTTAATGGGCACTGGTAAATGTCCATTAAGTGAAAAGAAATGGGATTCAGCCGAAATAGGAGATTTGAAAAAATAGTGAGGTTTAGCAGTCACTACGTAGGCATTATAACGCAGACGTGCAGCATACTTACAGCACTGCTACGTCTACGTAAAATCAGGTTTGAGTGAAGTACGTTGTGTTTGCTAAACCTCCCTAGTGTCCAAGATTGTTTGGCGATAACATCTTTAATTCCATTGGTGAGCCACTTGACAGTTTTCAGGTGTGAATGTCAAATGTTTAAGTTTGTTGCCTAAATATTGGGCTTGTCCGGGAATTGAACCCGGGACCTCTCGCACCCGAAGCGAGAATCATACCCCTAGACCAACAAGCCAAGTGCCCTGAACTCTGTATTGAGAGTCACTATGTTCTGAGCTAGTCTGGAGGGAATGTAAAAGTCATTGGTGGCCAAGCTTTTTATCTTGAATTTCATATTCATTTCAATTTCAAACAACTGGTAATTATATAACAAAACCACTGCCCAGACCCGGGATCGAACCGGGGACCTTTAGATCTTCAGTCTAACGCTCTCCCAACTGAGCTATCGAGGCCTGCACTCCTTGAATGTAAAGCCATTCATTTTTGTGCATCACCTTCAGGTGGTTACCTTTCAGATTTAACATGATCTGTGCAAAGCATTCACCATATTTCTATGTGTTCAGTGGGACTCTCACCATGGGTCGAGACATGTCTGTACTTGCAATGTTTAAGTGCAATAAACCAGAACCTTGCTTTTGGTGAGAACACCATATTGATTATGTGATGTGGATTTTATAATGACAGACAGATTGGGTTTCTCAGTTGTATATTGAATTGTAGTGGGTGTCTGAGAAGTTAAAGCAAGTAAAATTATTTTTTAAAAACTGCTTCCCAGACGGGGAATCGAACCCCGGCCGCGGCGGTGAAAGCGCCGAATCCTAACCACTAGACCACCTGGGATGTGGTCTAATTTGAAAATGATAGCTTCATTTGAAACATCATCGACATTCTGGATATTAAGGAAACAACTACCATGAAGGAAAAGGTCTGAATATAGATGGCATTCCTTTGGGAATGATATACCCATTGTGTCTGCCTTAGGTGTTAGTATGGAGGCAAATTGCTTCTGAGTGTGAAACGTTTCAACTTTGCTGAAATCTGCTTGGTTCATACCAAGTCATTTTGATTCATTTCTTCGTAAGACATGTTCACAATATTGCTGCAAGGACACATAGGGTATTTCAAAGGGAAAAGCGTCACTTCCCAGACGGGGAATCGAACCCCGGCCGCGGCGGTGAGAGCGCCGAATCCTAACCACTAGACCACCTGGGAACCTGCATGGCAAAACATGGTCATCCTGACTTGTTTCTCTATATCGATATTGTGATTGGTTTTGTTATGTAGTGGGCGTCTGAGAAGTTAAAGCAAGTAAAATTATTTTTAAGCACCTCGCCTATATTTGAGCTGTTTCAAGTCGAAAAATGCAAGATAGACATATTTTGAGTAGTCAGCAATGGCATACAAATGATATGCTATAGATTAAGAATTGAGCTTTTTGCCAAAAGTGGCATAAAGTGAGGGCTTGTCCGGGATTTGAACCCGGGACCTCTCGCACCCTAAGCGAGAATCATACCCCTAGACCAACAAGCCACAATTAGTTAATGGGCACTGGTAAATGTCCATTAAGTGAAAAGAAATGGGATTCAGCCGAAATAGGAGATTTGAAAAAATAGTGAGGTTTAGCAGTCACTACGTAGGCATTATAACGCAGACGTGCAGCATACTTACAGCACTGCTACGTCTACGTAAAATCAGGTTTGAGTGAAGTACGTTGTGTTTGCTAAACCTCCCTAGTGTCCAAGATTGTTTGGCGATAACATCTTTAATTCCATTGGTGAGCCACTTGACAGTTTTCAGGTGTGAATGTCAAATGTTTAAGTTTGTTGCCTAAATATTGGGCTTGTCCGGGAATTGAACCCGGGACCTCTCGCACCCGAAGCGAGAATCATACCCCTAGACCAACAAGCCAAGTGCCCTGAACTCTGTATTGAGAGTCACTATGTTCTGAGCTAGTCTGGAGGGAATGTAAAAGTCATTGGTGGCCAAGCTTTTTATCTTGAATTTCATATTCATTTCAATTTCAAACAACTGGTAATTATATAACAAAACCACTGCCCAGACCCGGGATCGAACCGGGGACCTTTAGATCTTCAGTCTAATGCTCTCCCAACTGAGCTATTGAGGCCTGCACTCCTTGAATGTAAAGCCATTCATTTTTGTGCATCACCTTCAGGTGGTTACCTTTCAGATTTAACATGATCTGTGCAAAGCATTCACCATATTTCTATGTGTTCAGTGGGACTCTCACCATGGGTCGAGACATGTCTGTACTTGCAATGTTTAAGTGCAATAAACCAGAACCTTGCTTTTGGTGAGAACACCATATTGATTATGTGATGTGGATTTTATAATGACAGACAGATTGGGTTTCTCAGTTGTATATTGAATTGTAGTGGGTGTCTGAGAAGTTAAAGCAAGTAAAATTATTTTTTAAAAACTGCTTCCCAGACGGGGAATCGAACCCCGGCCGCGGCGGTGAAAGCGCCGAATCCTAACCACTAGACCACCTGGGATGTGGTCTAATTTGAAAATGATAGCTTCATTTGAAACATCATCGACATTCTGGATATTAAGGAAACAACTACCATGAAGGAAAAGGTCTGAATATAGATGGCATTCCTTTGGGAATGATATACCCATTGTGTCTGCCTTAGGTGTTAGTATGGAGGCAAATTGCTTCTGAGTGTGAAACGTTTCAACTTTGCTGAAATCTGCTTGGTTCATACCAAGTCATTTTGATTCATTTCTTCGTAAGACATGTTCACAATATTGCTGCAAGGACACATAGGGTATTTCAAAGGGAAAAGCGTCACTTCCCAGACGGGGAATCGAACCCCGGCCGCGGCGGTGAGAGCGCCGAATCCTAACCACTAGACCACCTGGGAACCTGCATGGCAAAACATGGTCATCCTGACTTGTTTCTCTATATCGATATTGTGATTGGTTTTGTTATGTAGTGGGCGTCTGAGAAGTTAAAGCAAGTAAAATTATTTTTAAGCACCTCGCCTATATTTGAGCTGTTTCAAGTCGAAAAATGCAAGATAGACATATTTTGAGTAGTCAGCAATGGCATACAAATGATATGCTATAGATTAAGAATTGAGCTTTTTGCCAAAAGTGGCATAAAGTGAGGGCTTGTCCGGGATTTGAACCCGGGACCTCTCGCACCCTAAGCGAGAATCATACCCCTAGACCAACAAGCCACAATTAGTTAATGGGCACTGGTAAATGTCCATTAAGTGAAAAGAAATGGGATTCAGCCGAAATAGGAGATTTGAAAAAATAGTGAGGTTTAGCAGTCACTACGTAGGCATTATAACGCAGACGTGCAGCATACTTACAGCACTGCTACGTCTACGTAAAATCAGGTTTGAGTGAAGTACGTTGTGTTTGCTAAACCTCCCTAGTGTCCAAGATT